>RJWJ010001822.1:90044-116832 GCA_004363605.1 Indri indri
TTTTTTAAAGACAGGGTCTTACTCTGTTGCCCAAGCTAGAGGGCAATGTCTGGTCATAGCTTACTGTAACCTGTAATTCCTGGGCTCGAGCAATCCTCCCACCTCAGTCTCCTGAGTAGCTGGGACTACAGGCTCGCACCACTATGCCCAGCTAATGTTTTTTCTATGTTTTTGTAGAGATGGGGTCTTGCTCTTGCTCAGGCTGATCTTGAACTCCCAGCCTCAAGTGATCCTCCTGCCTTGGCCTTCCAAAGTACAGGGGTTACAGGTGTGAGCCACCGTGCCCAGCCGCAGTGTGCGTTTGACAAAGCTGCAGCTGTGTGATTGGGAGTCCTGGGTAAACCTGACCTTCATAGGAAGCCTCTGGTAGCATCCTCTCTGACAGTGTGGGTTTGGGCTCCTCCACTGTGAGTTGTTCTCTGGGCGGTCCAATCTGCTGTATTTTCCTGTTTAGCCAACCTTGGTCAGGTTTTAAAAATTATGGTAAGTTCTTTAATTGGAGAGGGTGTTGTGTTATGTGGCCTGAACATGTCCCACAGTGATGAGTACAGAGTGTTGCAGCTGAGAGCAAAATCATGGGGAAGATGCACATGTGTGAATACGCACGCTGACACGTGTGCACACATACACATTCGTCACACACACCATTCCTGGCCATTCACATTCCTTCATTCATTTATTCACTGGAAAATATTTATCGAGCAGCCACTGTGTGTCAGGTGCTGTGATGAGCAGTAAAAATCAGCAGTGAACATCTGTCCCCGTCCCTGAGGACACACCTGACAGGGACTGCCGTGCCAGGTGAATGAACATTCCCAGGGCAGCATCAGGCAATGGGAGGACATTTCTCAGGTTCCTGCCTTCCAGCGGCAGGTGATGGAGGACTGGGTAGCTTTTTTTTTTTTTATTTTTTAAGAGACAGGGTCTCACTCTGTCACCCTCAATATGACTGGAGAGAGACATTCTTATTGCCTAGAATCCTGAAAATTGACTATGCACAGAAATAGAATCTACCTTACTTAGAACTAACCTTAGGATCAAAACTAATAACCGCCAGCATACGGAAGTTCCTCTGTAGCATCTTAATGTTAAGACCTCTTACTTGAGTTGGTATTAACTCAATTTTTTAGATGCTGCTCATTTTCAGAACTGATGAGGTCTGGTTTTTATGATTCTGTATTCGCTTTTACTCCACTCACCTTGGGAACAATTAATTTCCTGAAATACTCTTTGTTCTTTGCTTAGGATATCGGCCGGGTCGCAGGACCTCCAATACTCAATCCGGTAGCGAAAGAAATTTACTTGAATTTTGAAAGCAGCACTCCCTGTGTGGCAGACAAGCATTTCAACTACACCTCCCTCATCGCATTTCACTGCAAGAGAGGAGTGAGCATGGTAAGTGCACCACCCGCGGCCATCTAGAGTAGATGCTGGAACACAGGTTAGTAAGCCGAGGCCGGACAACCAGAGAGCGCAGTTCAGTCCAGGGAGCTCCTCAGTCTGCCTTGGATGACGTGGGACGTCAGCGGTGCGTCTGAGTAATTTAAAACCATTTAATTGAGGACCAAGTAGGCTCACCCTGAGTTACAAGCACATCGAAGCTTGCTATAATTTAAAACCATGGGACACTTGAGTATAGAAATGACATTCAGCTTTGACCACTGTTGTATAAAAGAGTCATAACTCTTTTTTTTACTATGACATTACTGATTTTATTCTTATTGGGAAATCAGACTTATGGGCAGCTATAATCATTCAGGACATAGCTCAAAATTCAGAAGTTAGCAAGTAATAAAAGACCTCTGGAATCAAAATGGCTACAACAAAGTGGTACTTTTACTTACAAGAAGGTTATTGACTTCTGTTTTATGTGCATGTTAAGGATATAGTAATAATATTGGCATCCATTATAATGAGTATATTTTTGTTATAAAGACTTTTTGCATACGTTTTCTCTTGACCCCCTCTGAATGGGAGATAAGTTGGTCGGTTACGGCCCTCATTCCCCAGTGACTCAGGGCAGCTCGGCGGTGGCACAGCTGGTCCCAGCCTGCCACGTGGAGGGACAGGCCTTTGCTCCCTGGCCCCCTCCATGCTTCTGACGTCTCTGAAGCTCTGGAAACTTGTGAATCCTTTGACATGAATGAACTGAGGCTGTTCGTGGCTGGTATTCATCCCACCTAATGTGAATTATCATACATCTTGCTGCAGAAATGCTGACATGCTTGATTCTAGGATCTGGGGTACACGCTTGTGTCTATTATGTAGTATAAATAATATATCCCAAATTGCCTCTTAAAATCCTGAAGATGATGGATCGCAAGGTTCATCTGACCCCAAGGAGTTCAGGTGGTGGTTTATGATCTGCTATGTCTTAGGTTCTGATGAAGACGACTTTCTGACGTTCTGGCCTGTGGCAGGTTTGTAAAGCCTGCGCCAGGCCTGCTGGACTTGGGTCTGTCGGCAGTAGCATGAAGTGACCCAACAGCCACCTGGCGATGAGGAAAGTGCAGTGACTGAGAGAGAGGAGGAAAGAATCAAAACCTCTGCCATGTAGGCTGCTCCGTGTAGAGGCCCAAAGCAGCTCAGAGCCCGTGGGCTTGTCCCTCTTTGTGACTCTCTGAGTGTGATGACGATCCTGAGTTAGCAAGGACAGGTGAAGCCATGTTCAGTCGACTCTGTCACGTCCTTGTGTGTAATCTGCGTTTTTGTGTAGGTGTGTCTACTGTGCAGACACACAGTATAAGGCGACGTGGATGTACCCTTCAGAAGGGCTTCTGTTTCCGACAGCATTCCATCGTTTAAAGGAGATTCTTCCGTTCTCTCACAGACCCACCTCTGAACAAGCTACCCGTGGTTATCTCACCCTACCGGTGAAGAACGTGGAGAACTGCACAGAGCGAGTGAGCCAGAGCGATTTTGGTTCACTCTGGGCAGCTGCGCGTTGAGAGTGATCAGTATTTACTTGTTTTTAGAAAGGAGGCGTCTCACACTGAATGTATATTCCGTTTTCAGAAAGATTTTAAAGAGATTCTCCTTCCTTGTGGTTTTCATCCTCAGTGGACGTGCTTTTACCGTTTGTATCACAGGGAAAACCCTTCACAGCAATTAAAAGTGAAACTCCTGGCCAGCTGCTTCATGTGCTTTCATTGCTGTTGCCGAGGAGGGGACACAAGCACATTCAGGGATACTCGGCCTGTGGACTATCTGGCGGAGTGGCATCTCGCCCCCTTTATAAGTATCGCCGATTTCTAGAAACAGTGGCGTGAAGGCCCTGGTTGTGATTAAAGCACTTGCTTCCTCTGCAGAGAGGGTCTCAATTTCACAGACTTTGCTTTCGTTCATTTACAGACCTCCCACTTCTTCCTTCGAGCCTGTAGCACAGAACTCTGAGGGTCTGTTTCTGTTTAAGGAAAGGACGGCGACCTGGAGTTAGCCAGGGAGTTCCAGGGTGCGTGGGGCAGGGTCAGAGGTGCCCGTTGTGCCCCAGCACAGCGCTGGCTCCTCCAGCTGCCGCTGTCAAGTGTCCCTCCCCTGCTGGGGGTCCTCGCAGGGTGCAGCAGGTAGCTGCTGTCCCTACACTGCGGGGTTTTTAAGGCCCGTGCTCTTTTGGACAACAGGGAACGCCGAAGCTGTTAAGGACCAGTGAGTGTGACTTTGTGTTCGAGTGGGAGACGCCAGTCGTCTGTCCTGACGAAGTGAGGACCGAGGGCTGTGCCCTGACGGACGAGCAGCTGCTCTACAGCTTCAACCTGTCCAGCCTTTCCAAAAGCACCTTTAAGGTAAGGCCATGCGCCTGAGCCTCGCCGTGTGGGTGTGCTCCATGACTCGGTGACCACCACCGCGAGGCTGCCTCGAGTGTTTCAGGTGACGTGGTGTCTGCGGCCATCGGAGTGTGTGACCACCTTGGCAGCCCGTGAGTGGTGGCTCTTGCGTGGGGTGCACAGGAGTGACACATCGGGAAGGTTTCTGGACTGTGTGCTAAGCACAGCTGATCCTTGGTCTTGGACGTCACGGATCGGGGGTGTTTCTGTGCTTCAGATTTTCTGAGGATCAAGTGACCCAGTGATGGGACAGGGGGACCCTTCATATCAGATGAGAGCAGGCAAGGCGGCTTGGGGACATGTGTGTAACACACACCCACAGCGTCAGGGCCATGTCTAGTGTGGCTGGCTAAGTCCACGGTGAATTCCTGTCTCCAACCTGGCTTTAAGATAGAGGCAGCTGTTTGCTGCCCACAGAGGTGATAGGTGGAGGGAGCTAGGGGGTGCCCCCGACTCAAGAAGCATTTGGGCGTGTGACTTGGTGTCATGCCGGAGCCCTTGTGCACACCTCTGTGGACTGTTGGCCACATCAAGGTCATGGTCATTGGTGGCAGGGGCCCCTGACCCCTGAGCCTGGGGATCTAGATGTGGCCAGGTCATGCCAGTATCTGGACCAGGCTGCGCGATCCCAGCACCTGTCTGGGCATGGCAGCTCTGAGTTTTTGGGCTTGAGGACCGGGTGCGCAGCAGGTGTGAGCCTGTGGGGGCAGAGCAGGTGAGGACAAGGCTGCCTGTCCACATGGGGTGTCTGCTCGGTGATGTGCTCAGTCCTCACGACACCCCATTGCACAGGCAAGGAAGTGTGGGCTTCAGGAAGGTAGGCTGAGCTGCAGGACCCTGGCTGGAGAGGACAGGCAGGGCAGTGGGTGCCAGCAGTGGGCTGCCTGGGCCTCTAGGGGCAGCAGGACGACCAGGGAGGCTCCCGGAGAGGTTCAGGCCTGGAGAGAGGGAGGGTGAATGTGTTCTCATGACACAGCAGAGCTACACTTTCCCCAACGCGCCCTGAACAGCTGTGACGGTTCTCTCTCCACCTGGAGATGCAGGTGCTGTCGTTCTGCTCACAGCCACACATGACATTTTTCTGTCCAGGTGACTCGAGATTTACGCACATACAGCGTGGGGGTGTGCACCACAGCCGGCGGGCCAGACCAAGGAGGCTGTAAGGACGGCGGTGTGTGTCTGCTCTCGGGGAGCAAGGGGGTGTCATTTGGACGGCTGGCGTCCATGAAGCTGGATTACAGGCACCAGGACGAGGCGGTCATTTTAAGTTACATGAATGGTGATGTCTGCCCTCCAGGTAAAGATTTGCAATGGCATGAATTTTATATCCATAGACTGAGCAGCAAGAAGAAACCGAGGAATGAAGTTCCAAAATCCTACAAATGCTGAAAGCTTGGAATACGAATATGAAACATGACATTATCATCCTCCTGGGTGTGAATGCTCATGCTTTGAATCCCACCCTGTTCTTCCAGTTGCCTGTTAAGTTCTCGTAGGGACTCCTGGCTGTCACGCATGGGTTTAGGATGGGCAGCTTCCTCGGGCTCCTTCGTGTGTGTTCTTGGGTGATGGTGCCTGGCAAGGCACTGCTGACATCATACAGGTAATCTGGATTATTCAGATGTTCTTCTTCTTCCCAGAAACGGACGAAGGTGTCCCCTGTGTCTTCCCCTTCATATTCAACGGGAAGAGCTACGAGGAGTGTGTCGTGGAGGGAAGGGCGAAGCTCTGGTGCAGTACAACTGCAAACTACGACCGGGACCGCGAGTGGGGGTTCTGCAGACACTGTGAGTGGGAGGCTCTGCGTCCCAGTGCAGCCTGGTGCAGGGGACCCCCGACACTGTCCAGGCTTGATTCATGCTGAGGCCTTTGTGGATGTTCAAGTCAAGTGCGGGAATTCTGTTGCATGAAACGTTTTCTCATTAGGGCTGTTTCCCACAGAGAAGCATTTCAGTCGCTCCATGGGAGTCCTGGGTAACCGTATCTGTCGACCGCACAGTAGGGCTGCAGTGAGCCGCCGAGCTGGGTGGCTGGCTAGGCCCACTCACCAGCTGACTTGTGTCCACCTACCAGTTTTCAGCCCTGGTGGTTTAAATTCATGTCTCAGCAAAATGACTGCCCAGCGCGGGTCTTCAGGGTGGCTAGCGAGTATTCGGGAAACCCAGGGGACCCATTCATTGACTGCTCCGTGGGAGGCACAGGGAGGGCTTCGGTTCACGGTGAGCTCACTCCAGTGCCCTCGCTCCTGTGATGCTTAGAGATGATCGTCACGGCAGGATCCTACTAACGTGACGTGCGTTCCCCAGGACAGTAAGATGAGACAAATGCGTGAAAAATCACGGAATTCTTATAAACAACCAGGGAACAAAATGAGACATTTTAAGGAACCATAGATGTTAAATTTGTAAGGGACTGACTACTATAGTTTTGGGGCTTATTTTGACAGAACATTATTCCTGGTTCGTTGACCGTCACTCAAGTTTTTAGGTAATTGTAGGTATTGCGTTATTTTAACTTTTGCGATTGTTAGTACATTGATCAAATATTGAACACCTGTCTACAAGGAACTGTGCTCGTGCCACGGGGTTAGACTGTGCCCGAGGGAGCCTGGTCCGGTTGGAGTTAGGATACACGTGCATGAAACAAAGTGCCAGGTGGCCGGGGCGGTGTGGGGAGTGGGCAGACGCTGAGTGGTCAGTGGGTGCCGACCCCTTCCCCACCTGCCGCCCCTCAGCAAAAAGCCACCGGACATCTACAATCGTATTTAAGTGCGATGAAGATGAGGACATTGGAAGGCCACAAGTCTTCAGTGAAGTTCGTGGGTGCGAGGTGACATTCGAGTGGAAGACGAAAGTCGTCTGTCCTCCAACGAAGATGGAGTGCAAATTCGTTCAGAAGCACAAGACATACGACTTGCGGCTGCTGTCGTCCCTCACCGGGTCCTGGTCCCTGGTCCACGAGGGAGCCTGGTGAGTACCCTTCCCCGCTGGCCCGCAGGTTACCCGTGCTGCAGGTGGGAACTCAAGATTGCTGGACAGTAGTTGGCCCGTCGTGGTTCAGAGGTGGGAATGCCACACGCACGTGGGGCTAGTGGTCCTGGGAAGCAACCTAGGTGTCGATCGTGGCGCACTGGGGCTGTTCGGACGTCACAGGGGAGGGGAGTCTGGGTGAACAGAAATGCAGCCTTCAGAACCAGAAGCAGCTGGACCGGCCGAATCAGGCTAGGTTTCCTCTGTGTGTCTGCTGCTCGGGCTTGTGGGAGGTGCGTTGTGTTTCTCAGGTCTTTGGCAAGAACTCCTTAGGCGTTGCTGGCTAGGGTAGTTCATTGTCCTGACTGCCCACTTGTGTTAGGGCAGAGACTCAACTTGCATTCTTCGCCCCTGCCCCTTTGTGTCGTTTTATAGGTACTACATAAATTTGTGCCAGAGAGTACATAAAGGCCCCCTTGACTGTCCTGAAAGAGCCAGTGTTTGCAGAAAGAGCCCAACTGGTGAGGTCCAGGTCTTGGGACTCATTCACACGCAAAAGCTGGATGTCAAAGGTACAGCCTATGGGTCCTGGGCTGGGTTGGTGGAGCTGTGTCTGGGAAGGGGAGGGTGTTCTCAGTGCAATGGCACGGGTTCTGGTAGAAACCTCCAGGTGTTATTCCCTGTGACCGTCCCTCAGGCATTTTGCAAACTCCTGGAACATTAGCATAAGTGCTGCTTTGTATTATCTGAGGCTGCAGGTCCCAGCCCGTGTGTTTAGAGGGGCTCAGCTACCCTGGGGAGGTGTCTCTGTCCTGCAGGAAGTAAGAATGCTCTGAGTTCCTGTGAAGTTCATGTTCTGGCTGCAGGTCAGTGCCTAAGTTGACATAATATGTAAATTTGTTTGAAAGCCGGACAGTTGCACAAGAACCTGGTAAAGATAATTCAGGGGTATATTTTTGTCACATCGTAACAATTTCAAAAATAATGATGCTTTTTAATAATAGAAAATTCATCTTGCAATTCATTGTTGAGTGAAAGATGTTCTCTTTCATTCTTAGAGGAGGAAATCAGAGCTTTCTTAGCTTAAGAACGATGGGGATGTGTTGGAGGGACCAGTAAAGAAAAAAATTCACCGCTGCCTGTTAGGCTGGCGTGGAGTTGCCCAAGTTGTCCTGCTGAAACCACAGGGTGACTCAAGTCAGCTTAGGATGTTGAAATGGAGAAGGGGATTCTGAGGAAACCACCGTCGCCCTTGATAAAAAGTAGCCCCAGATTCTGCAGGCTGGTCGCAGGCGAGCGTGGCCGCACAGGAAGTAGCGGCCAGACCTCCACCCGAGACTTGCCACCTTCTGGAGGCTCCCAGTGCTGTGGAGGGTGGTTACTGCTGCCGTTTCCACATCGCCCAAGAAGGGCGGAGGGTCCCGTGTGAACTCACAGTCTTTCTCGTAGCCAACTGAAGAAGACTAACATATTTAAGGCTTCACTAAGAGTTTGAGGCAGGAGGAACAAAAGAGAATAGTGAATACGGGGTAGCGTGGAACGAGGTGACCTGGCTTACTGGTGGTGACTTGCTGGCTGCCTTCTGTTTGGTGAGCGCCATCTTGCACGGCCCAGCGGGCAGAGCTTGTGCTTTCTCCTGGGCCTGGAACTAGAAATAATCTCCCGGTGTCCAACACGCTAGGTGGGATCTTACTCTCGGCCCTGAGCGGGGGCACTGTCTAAGGACAATTATAGCAACCCCAGCATTCATGTAGGGAATACCTTACCTGCCTGTGGCCGAGAGGATATGGACTTTTTGTTGCAGGCACTAACATTTATCAAGCAAACGTGCTGTATCCGTGTTTAATCCCGGTCCATTCCACAGGTAAGGCCACTGAGGTATAGAAGGTCAGCGTGTCGCCCAACTAGCATGGGGTGTCTATGCTATTACAACCCCCATTTGTTTGTTCCCATATTCCAGGAGTTTAACAGATTTTTCTTAAAACAGTGAAGCTCTTTATTCTTTAGAACAAACCCAGCTGGAGCACCTTTGAATTCGGGGTGGGGTGGAGGGCCTGGAGTCCCACCTCTCACCTCCCGCCACACAGCCCCTGGTGCCTTGGCCTGTGTCATGTGGAGAACACTTGGCTTAGCTAGTACTGGACCCGTGTTGTTTCTGCCACATGCCCCTGCCTGGAAGGACATACGTGTGTGAGATCGGGGTGGAGGGAGCATGCTCCTCCTGGAGACCCCATGCCGTGCACTGGAGACGTCGTCTGTCTGCGGGGCTGGGTTAGGCTCAGACAGTTCCTAAGACAGTACGCCGGGCAGGCCTGGCAGTCTCTTGGCAGCAGACCAGAGTCGAAACTTGGTAGCCACGCTGCCCCTGTGATAACATGCGACTTAAAGCATGTAGTCACTTTTCTCTTGGACTCTGCAAGTTAGAGGGCTTTCAACGTGACCCTCTCAAAAGCAGACAGAGCTTGACTTCGAGCCAGAAGACCCAAGGACACTGGTCTCTGTCTCTGTTTTTTCACCTTGTCGGATCCCTGTCCGTTATTACTGGAAGGCTCATGTGAGGGGCCCTGTCAGGAAGGCACTGAAAATGATGCAGACATTGTGTGGAATTGGAGCAGTGATGACTGCTGCCATTAACTAGGTCCCGTTGTTCTCACGTGTCACGTGTGCATCCCTGAAACCTGCACGCTTTGGATAGTGTTCTTGTTCTACACATCAAGGCTCAGAAGTTTGGCAACCCAGAGTCATGAAGTGGAAGGTGCAAGTTTGACCCCAGGTCTCGCTGTTGCCGTGGCAATGGCGTTGCAAGCTGGGTGGCCGCCACCAAACATAAGGGTGTGCAGAGCAAGTCAGCACACCTTCGGCGAGTCAAAGACTCCTCCTGGCCCTTCCAGTGGATTTCGACTCCCAACATTGAGGCTTTTTATAACGCACCAGAAATAACATCGGTTCAATCATTTGTGTGTTTCAGATGACAGAGTGATTGTCACTTATTCGAAAGGTTATCCATGTGGTGACAATAAGACCGCGTCCACTGTGATAGAATTGACCTGTGCGAAGACGGTGGGCAGACCTGCCTTCGAGAGGTCAGGAGGCTGGGGGCGCAGAGCGGGACTGCAGAGCACTCTGGGAGCGCCTCAAGAGTCCTCCCGGGTTTTCACGTGGGGTTTGTCGCAGCGCAGGGGTTGGGGGGCACGGCTACTGAGACTTGGGGCCTGATCGTCCTGTAGCGGGCCAGGCTGCTCACAGGTGTGGTTCCCTGGAGAAAGTGTTGAGACACTCTGTGACTGGACTGATGCAACTTCCTGGCCTAGCTTGCCTTGGAAAACCTGCTCTTGGTCTAGGTTTAGGTCTGTCTCTGCTGGCTGAATGGTGTTTAACAGGCCTCGGTCTTTGAGTGTCATAGAAGAACCAAGGGGTGTGATTGTCCCACCCAAGGCCAGGTGTTTAAGCAGCCTGTCTGGGACCCGCCGGTAGGTGGGGCCTGCGCCTGGGGAGTGCTTGCACTGTGGAGTCCTCCAGGCAACATCTTCCTCCTGCCAGCAGAGTTTGGCCAATGGGAGTAGCACGCAAGCTGCTGTTTGTGAACAAACTGATTCCTTCTGGAAGCTGGGCTTGGAAAGGGGGAAACCCAGAAATTGTCAAAGGATTTATTAATGTATGAATCTGAGAAGCTTGTAAAACAAAAATTCGAAAATCTAGGAGCCAATTATTCCAGGTTTTAAATGTTGCAGTGGCTAAATTTTTGAAAAATTTATACTGAATGCTTGCTTACTTTGTCACGTTACTGATGTGCTACATGTCATCTTCCCTATTCTGGCGCTGAAAAAGAGTAACGTCACCGTCCTAGCCCAGAACTGTCGTCAGTGCTGAGTCTGGAAGTTCCAGCTGGCAGAGCAGCACCGGGGGCCCTGGCACCGTCAGAAGGTCCCAGCCAGCAAGCTGCTCTAGGGCTCTGCAGCGTTTGTTTGTTTCGCAGTCCTCTGGTGCCTGGCTGGGAGGTGACTGTCATGTGTGCTTCCCTCCTCCCAGGTTTGACATCGACAGCTGCACTTACTACTTCAGCTGGGACTCTCGAGCCGCCTGCGCTGTGAAGCCCCAGGAGGTGCGGATGGTGAACGGGACGATCACCAACCCTATAAATGGCAAGAGCTTCAGCCTCGGGGATATTTATTTTAAGTAAGGGAAACATTTTCCTTTTGAGCACTGAAACATACTCAAAATTAAACCCACAGTTCAGATCTTTCCCTATCGGGGAGCACCACGAGACATTAATAAATAGTTCTGTGTGTTTTAGTTACTGTTGCTAGAGCAGGCTTCATATTTTGCTTAAACCAAGGAAAAACATTGCTCAACTATTAAATTTTAACACCAAAGATGGTGAATTCTTGTGAGTGTAAAAATAAAGTCCCCCCTCCTCTCTCACTTCATGATAAGCCCAAGGCTTGCAGCCAAAGCTTTCTGAACACGTGTTTGAGCAGGAACTTCTGGGCTTGCCGGAAAAAAGAAAAAGTTTCTCAGCAGCATCACTAGGGCTGATCGCGGGGTCAGGTGGCCAAGGTGACTGGCCGTGCGCAGGTGGGGGGAGGCGCGTGAACGCTCTGATTGCAGAGCTGCTTGGGGGGAGTAGGTTGACTGAGATGGAAGTTGGTGCCTTCGGAGTCTGGGGGAAGCACTGTCCCCGCTTGGGAAAGGAAACATCCGGGAACCCTGCAGCTTTGGCTTTCGGTAGTAAATACCTTCTTAAAGGACTTCCGAGTCACTGTGATCTTTTCTGTCTCTAGGCTGTTCAGAGCCTCTGGAGACATGAGAACCAATGGGGACAACTACCTGTATGAAATCCAGCTTTCTACCATCACGAGCTCCAGGAACCCTGCCTGCTCCGGAGCCAACGTATGCCAGGTTAAGCCTAACGACCAGCACTTTAGTAGGAAAGTCGGGACCTCAGATAAAACCAAATACTACGTTCAAGGTAATTCATTACTTTCCACGAATTTTCCGTATTTAACTTCCTTGAAGGAAGGGCTTTAGAATTTTCATCAATACACTCCTTTCAGTTGAAATTTCGGATCACTTTTAAAACAAAAGCCTGGTCTAATTCTGTGCCTTGATATGCATTTTGTTAAAACACATCCAACAGTGAGTATAAGACCTGAGCATCTCACTGTTGGTAAATTACATCTCAGTTAACAAACAAAACCAGTGGTTCTGAGGTTGGGGTGGAGGCAAGGGCGTGCATGGTCCGAATTACTTTTGATTTGGTTTTAGACGTGACACTTACTTATTTTGAAACTTCAAGTGAAATTAGAGAAGAGCAAGAGATTTCATATTTGTCTAAAGGATGAAAGGAAAGGATTGCGAGACGCTGGCCTAAGTATTTGGAAACAGTGGGAAGGAATGAAGGTTTACTTTTTCTTTTTTTTTATTTTAAAAGGGAAGGCCCTTTTTATTAAACTTGTACATTTTACTTTCCTCCTTTCAGAATCCTAATAAAACAAACTTCTGTTTATGCTTGCTTAAAAAAAAAAAACACAAATCAAACAAACCAAAGGAACTACTATAACATCGCTTTTGTGATTAGAAAGGACGCAATGAAATTCAACATAAGCAAAGAAACTACACTTGGAGGAAAGAAAAATAATGATCCAGGAAAGAATCCGTTAGGGGGGGGGGAAAAAAAGAGAGACAAAAAATAATGAGGAGACGACTGGGTTTGTGCCGGCACCAATACCGGTATTGTCTTTGGTTCCGCCTAGTCCTTGAAATAGTATTTCCAAAAGGCACTTTTGTTTTAAACGACTAGTCTTTCTCTATAAACGAGTACTTTTTGTAATTTGATTTTTTTTTTTTTGAGACAGAGTCTCACTCTGTCACCCGGGCTATAGTGCTGTGGCGTCAGCCTAGCTCACAGCAACCTCAAACTCCTGGGCTCAAGCGATCCTACTGCCTCAGCCTCCCCGGTAGCTGGGACTACAGGCATGTGCCACCATGCCCTACTAATTTTTTCTATATATTTTTAGTTGTCCAGCTAATTTCTTTCTATTTTTGGTAGAGACGGGGTCTCACTCTTACTCAGGCTGGTCTCGAACTCCTGAGCTCAAACGATCCACCCGCCTTGGCCTCCCAGAGTGCTAGGATTACAGGCGTGAGCCACCGTGCCCAGCTGTAATTTGATTTCAAACCATGTGAATGTATTAACTTTATAAAAAGTTCAGTGTGTTGGAAAAAACCTGCTTTCTGGGCTCGGCCGTGATAGGGAAGTTGACAGCCTCGCTCACTTTCGTAATCCCACGTCACCTGTGCTTCCCTGCTCTTTGGCCTTCCGGACACGCCAGTGAACCCTTTCATAATTCAGAGTCAGATGCCGCTTGTCACATGTTGTTGTGCCCTCTCTTGCTGTCCTGTTTCCTCAGTGTCTGGCCCTGGAGGACGTGCTCAGTAAATGTTTGTTGACTGACTGAAGGACTGCTTTAAGCCATAGCAGCCTGTTATGCAGAGAAGAAAAGTCCAAACTCCTTTTATACAGCCTGAAGATCTCCGATGGGCCCAGCCTTCCAGTCCAGGCTTACAAGCCACTGGTCCTCAAGCACATATGGCTCCAGCCATCAATTATTCACAGACTCTCAAAGCCATCCTCCTATCTGCTGGCTCTGTATGTGCTGTTGCTTGTGCTGGAGGGCCTCTGCCCACCCTCCTCATCCTTCCACACCTACCTCCAGTGTCCCTCCTCGGGAAGCCCACCTTCCTCCTGCCCGGGGTGACTCCGCCTCATGCGTCTGCAGGAGTGTTCAGCTCCATAGCACAGCACTGGCCGATTAAGAGTCGGGTGAAGAGTGAGAATCTCCACGTTCACAGATGTACAACCAGTAGACCTGGAATCCCCGGTTTCCACAATACCCACTTGCACACGTGGGTATTCTTGGTTAATACAATCTATTCTTGGTTAATACAATCCCTATCGGACCTTTTCACTTTCTTCGTTCACCAGCACCAGGAAGTAGCTTTAGTTTGAAGACCTCTTTGCACATTTTATGAAGAAATGCAGTTTAAATCTCTTCATGAGTCTGGTCACCCCTCAGAGGGCAGGAACAGGGAACCATGAAGCCCTGTCTCTAGTCACAAGGTGGAGCTGCCACCTGGGCCCCAGACAAGCCAGGCGATGTGCTCCCCATGCCAGCCCAGCAGAACGGTCCAGTTCCTGCCTCGCCCCATCCCAAGCGAGAACGTGGGACCCTTCCCAGGGGACATGCCTCTGTTTGTAGTCACGACCATCTCACACGCTACGCTGTCCTCTCCATGTTCCTGGCACCCCAGCAGCAGCTGACCATGAAGAGTTTGAGCCAACTACCAAGTGTGAAGGGAACAGAGTCCCTCCAGGGCTCACTTCTGACACCAACTGCTTCCCCAAACCACCTCAGGTTCAGTCTTTCAGTAGAACTCACAGAACTCACTGGAAGCTGTCACACTCACGGTTACTACTTCTTACGCCGTAAGAATATAGATCACAGCCAATCAAGGGGAGATGCACACAGGGCAGAGTCTGGGAGGGAATTGAACACGGAGCCCCTGTGGGAGACGATACGCATGGAGTGTCACCGACCAGGGCCGCTCACCTGAGCCTGGAGTCCGGGGTTCTTACTGGGGCTCTGTTCCGCAGGCGTGATCGATTGGTTGGTTGACTGCCCAAGTGCTGCGTGGCCAGCCCCTACTCCAAATGCTATCTTTAGCTGAGGACGAAGGCCAGACCTCTTTTGGGGCAAGCTTAAGTTCTTCCCTACACTCTGACTTAGGGCAGGGGCTCTGTAGATGTGCGTAGAAGAGTGGCCTTTTCATGCTGTGAAGACGGTGTACATGGGACATCTGATGGCGCATCCTTACATCCGGTTTTACGTCTTTGCAAACTTCTTGCAGACTAGACGGAGATGACCTCGGGGTGCTATTGAACAGTCAGTGCTAATGGTGCTGTGGTTGTGTGTGCCCCTTCCTTTCTGACAGATGGTGATCTCGATGTCGTGTTCGCCTCTTCCTCTAAGTGTGGAAAAGATAAGACGAAGTCTGTCTCTTCCACCATCTTCTTCCACTGCGACCCGCTGGTGAAGGACGGGATCCCCGAGTTCAGCCACGAGACTGCTGACTGCCAGTACCTCTTCTCCTGGTACACCTCGGCCGTGTGTCCCCTGGGGTGAGTACCGTGTCCTGGCACTAGCAGTTGCACCCCACATCCTCTCTCGAGCCTGACTCTAGGATAAGTGTGTGTGTGTGTGTGTGTGTGTGTGTGTGTGATTTTTCTCCCCGACAGTGTCGTATTGTGAAATACTCAAACCTGCACAAAAAACAGGGAAAAATGATAGCCCCCCCCCCCAAAGCCAGCACCCGGGGCCAGTGATTGTCAACATCCTGCTGTTTGTTTCGTCCACACCAGTGTCACCACCACCTGCCACCCTCAGCAGACTGGCCGAGCTTCCTTCCTGTGCGCCGTGCCAGAGCCCCTGCTGCTCGGCCCGGCCTCCCCGCCTGCTCCCCGCCCCCCAACTTCCACCCCTGTCCCTCCTTAGCTCCCGGGAGGCAGGTGCTGGCCGGGCCTCACCTGTTTTCCCAGATCATCTTTTCTTCGTGTCCTAAAGCTTCACTTTGGTTGGACTGAAGTATTTTCTGTGTTGAATGAATGAGAAGCTTACCCTGCACATCTCGAAAATCAGCGGCAGGGGTGTGGGGCAGCAGGGAGGTCCGGCTCTGCTCTGCGGGAAGGTGGCGCCTCCTTGTGGTGGTCTCGAGTCTCGCAGCCATCCCTTCCTTTGCCCAGGACGCATCGTTCCTTTCCTCTTGGGTTTGTGTTCTTTCTCCTTCACCCAGGCCATTGTCTCACACACTTCTCATTCTCTGTCCTACGACTTTGAGATCAAGAGAAAAATGATTCTTGCCATGCAGATAATTCCTTCATTTCCTGAGCAAGGGGTCCTGGAGTCAGCACACCGAGTGTCAGGGGTAATGGGGGGATTCAGATCACGTATTTTAGATCTTAAGTCAGTTTTATTTTTCATTTACCTATAGGTACTAGCTCAGCAAAAAGTAGCTTTGTCCTAATATTCTAGGGACGTGGATGTCAGGACTCCCAGCTGCAGTCACGGAAAGAGGCTTTCGGTTGAAGTTTCACTAACAGTACTTTGCGCTTTTGCATATTTATGGTGTTCTGGTGAGGTCATTACAAAAAGAGGTTTAAAACTGAAGTTCTTTGTGAAAGAAGCGAAACGTGAATTTAAAAATATCTATAAAACTTAAAAGTGAACTTTCCTTGCATTCTCTGTCACTAAGAGGCTAAAAATGCTATAAACAAATCCTGCCTTGGCAGCTGGTTTTGTGTGTTGTTTGGAGGAAACCAGCCCAGGCCTGAGACCGAGTCCGCGTCAGGTATGTGGAAGTCAGACGTCCCGTGAGTGGGAAAAGCACAGCTGGGGACATGGCTCACGGGACTTTGGGGTTTTGCTCTGTAGCTGGAGAGGAAGATTCCGTAGGAGACCTTGCTTTTCATGACATTTAGGACATCGGAAACGAGAGTTGCTTAAGTCCCTTAATGTGTTTATGAAGTAATAAAACTTTTAAAAACAAAAGGTAAAACCAACCGCAAAACCTCCACCCATTAGGGGCTGTCACTGATTCCCCCGTCACTGGGACGGATGACGGTTTCCGATGGATGCGGCCACCACACGAGTGTGATGGAATAGTGCCTGCGGGCTTTTTTCTTTACCAAAGTGTCGTACATTTTAAAATAATATAAATATAACAAAAGTAGTAATTATTACCTCATAGATGACTATTTTTAGTTCTTTTAGCCGGTTCTTCTGGAGTTTACCTCAGTATTTTTAATTAACATTTCGTACTTCATCTGTTGGCTTCCTGCGATACTAGATGAAGATCTAGTTTTCTCACACTTGCCTTCTATTTCCCCAAAATGGTTATTTCACAATTTTTGGTTAAAGCAATAAACAGTGTTTACATATAATACTTAGCTTACGCAAAATAACAAAACAACTTCCACACAGTTAAAAAACACGCATGGGCCTGTCATGTGCCCGGCATGGTTAACGACCATGACAGAACAACCCACGCAATTGTGAAATGCCGGAATGGCACATCTGATGAAAAGACCATAAAAGCTTCAAGGGAAGCTAATTTGTTGGATTAAAAAATAAAAAGGAGTAAAATACAGTAAGTTCTCACTTAATGGCCATAGACTCTTGGAAACTGCAACCTTAAGAGAAACTTTTTCCCTCAACATTATAATGACACGACGTTGAAAGAAATGACTTTATTCAAGGGCGCGATGTATGTGATTTAGCTTGCTGTTGCAGTTTCCCAGAACCTGTTGACAACATGAAGTGAGAATTTACTGGACAGAAATGGTATGTAGGCTTAGTGGGGTGGTAAGTAGAGTCTCTTTTTTTAAAAAAGATATCTTATGATAATAGCATATTAAAGTGAAACTATTTTCTTGAAAGAAAAGGATGAAAGAAAAAGGTAGACTTATTGTTGGGAAGAAATTACTTATAGACTTTTTGCCTTAGGATACATGCCATAATTTCAAGAATAACCACTAAAAAAATGGAAATATAGCATATAATTTCCAAAACAGTACAAAAGAAAAGGAGAAATAAAAAAACTTAAGTCCCAAAAGAAGACAAAAAAGGAAAAAGCGTAATAAAATTAGACAAGTAGAAATTCCAGCCTAAAGTGGTAGAAATAAATCTGAATGTATCAATAACCGTGATACACATAAATGGACTAAACTTGCCAACTGAAAGACAAATTGTCAAACTGGATTTTTAAAACAGCTTTGTTGACAGGGAATATGCCTAAAACAAGGACACAGAAAAGACCAAAGGTCAAAAGATAAGAAAAGATACACCAGGCAAGTACCGTGAAAGAAAGCTGTACTCATGTTAGTAATCAGATAAAATAAGATACTAGGAAAAAGTGTTAGGAATAAAGAGGGTCGTTATAATTTTTAAAAGGCTCGATTTACTGGGAAGATACAAGAATTCTAAGCTTATGTCAGCCTAATAAGAAAGCTTCCGTGTGTAAAGCAGAAATCGACAAACCGCACGTGGGAGGAAATGACAAATCTCTATCTCTTAGTGATTGCCGGGCCAAGTAGACAAAGAGGAAGGCTTTTTGCAAGATGGGACAACACAAGGAAAAGCTGGATTTAATAGACCTACACAGAACACTGTTCCTGACAACTGGAGAATGCTGTTCTCTCAAGCTCACACGGAACCTTTACAAAATTTTGTCGAAATTAACCATGAAATGGCCAAGTCTCGGCAAATTTCTAAAGGTTGATGCCATATTAACTACATGATGCGATTAAGCTAGGGACCAAGAACAAACAACTGAAAAATATAGGCACATTTGGAAACTTTAAACACGTTTCTAAATAATCCATGGTTCAAAGAAGAAATGAAAGGTAGAAATTAAAACAGACTTAGAACTGGATGATGGTGCGGGTCTCTTGGGATACATCCGAACTGTTTCTGAGTGGCCCAAGCTGGTTCTGGGCGAGTGGGTCCCTGGCTTTGAGCAGATCTGCGGAGTCCCCAGGCATGTGTATGCAGCGTGGGCGTGTTTCCACCCGAGCAGGGTCAGCAGCGCCTGCCAGAGTAGAACTGAACACCCGGTGCTGCTGTTTCCTTTCTTTCTGAGTTTTAGACAGAATTGTTGGGCTTAAGCTGAACTTTGACTCAGTGACCCTCACCTGGCCAAGCTGCTGGTTGGTTGGTTGCCCTCTGACCCGATTGTTGGAGCCAAGCTCGTCCTAATTAAGAATTTTCTAGGTGAACAGCCGGCAGCCTCAGCATCTGACTTCATCGTGTGTGCAGCAGGTTGAGGTGGCCTCTCTTTTTATCCTGAGCAGTCCGTCTAGTTCTATTTCTCATCGCTGTCTTCTGCCTTCTCTGGGTGGGGAGGAATTTCTGTTACGTGATTCTGTTTCTGTGCGTGTGACAAATGACAGAGGCCAGAAAGATGAGAAGTGTCAAGTCATGACACACGTGTCGTCCTCTGAGTAGAAAGGAAAGCCAGTCCAGTTTCGCATTCTGTATTGTTTTCACAATTTTCCTTGAATGTTTAATGTCATGGAAATATATTGCATTTTCCCCTAAGTATAAATGCCCGTGCTGGGTGGGGGACTGTCCTCTTCCCTGATGACAGAGCTGGTGTGCTTCCCACTCGCACTGCTCCTGGGGCGTAACAGGTTTGGAGAGACGGCACGGCGGGGTCTGTGCCTGGGCCCAGGGTTGTCCTGTGGCGGTTCTCTCAGCCCCTGCAGAGTGTTGAGGCTGTGTCTGAAATAGGGAAGCCGGGGCCGTGCTCACCGCCTCTTCCCAGAACAAATTCAGAGAGAAAAGCGCTTTGGCACCAGGAGAGGAGTGTGGCCAGCAGGCTTCTCGGAGGTTTTGCTCCAGCAGGGCCTTTGCCCCACTGGGGTGGGCCGGCCCTGGAGGGGCTGTGTCTCTCCTCATGTCCTGAGTGTTAATAACATCCCATGAAGTGTGAAGCAGCGTTGCCTAATCTGTCTCCCAACACCCTGCCTCATCCTCGGAAGGTTTTTGTTGCTCTTTTCCATGTCGAGTGGTCTTGCTGCACTAGGCTGGAGTAAGTCAGAATCTCGTGGCGTTTGTAAAGGCGGAGCTCTCTGCGCTGGGCATTCTTGGGGGCTTGGCTGTGGTGGCGGTACCACCCACTGATGTGGCGTCCTTTCTTGTGACTTCCTTCCAGGGACACTGAGGATCCTGGGGACAATGGGCAAGGGTCCAGGGGGCTCTCGGAGCGGAGCCAGGCCGTCGGGGCAGTCCTCAGCCTGCTTCTGGTGGCGCTCACCGGCTGCCTGCTGGGCCTCCTGCTGTATAAGAAGGAAAGGAGGTGAGGAGGGGACGGACAGACAGACGGGCCCACCTCGGGTGGGGGCGGGGCACGTGCAGCAAGATCAGATCTCAGGCTTGGGTTTTTCTTTTCTCTGAGCCCAGCAGCAGCAAAGGCCTTAAGGTTCTCAGTTCGAAACTCTATGGAAGGTGCCAGCGCCGGGTCGAGGCTGGCGGGGTGGGGTTCCTGGTCCTGCTCCTTCCACCCGGAAGTGCTTACTCGCTCCTCTTTTGCAGGGAAACGGTGATGAGCAAACTAACCAATTGCTGTAGAAGAAGTTCGAACGTGTCCTACAAATACTCAAAGGTAATTTCTGCCACGTCTCCGGGGTGCCTGCCTGCCCACCTCCAGCGCTGTCCGCGCCGTAGCCTTAGCACAGCCGAGGGCAGCGGCACAGGCGACTCGAGAGCGAGGCAGGAAAACGTTACCCGCGGCCTTCGCTGCTTCCCCTGCGCACTTTTTGTCTTTTTGTCCTTCAAGTGTCTCTCGTTGTGGTCGCAATTGATTTCGTTAGAGTATTTAATATTTAGGTTATTTCCACTTTTCGGTTATTCTTTGAAAAACAGAGTAATGAAGATGTTTGTGCATCTAGCGTGTGGATGGTTTCCTTCAGATTAATTTCTAGAAAAGAGATATTCTTTGTGTCAAAGGACATAAATATGGTGGTGACACTTGATAGGTATTGCCAAATTGCTTTCCGAAACTAGACTTTTTGGCACAAGTCCCTTCTGTGTCTTCCCTACATACTGCGTGTCCCTTCCCTGCTGATGGGCACCTTGCAAGTGATGAGTAGCCCAAAGAGCTCCTTCTCCCTGGTACTGCTGGCCTGTCATTGGCCCACTCTCCGTCTGGGCTGTTCCGAGCGTGTTCTGCGTGGTCCTGCCCCTTAGCCATGAGGCCCTTGCTAAGCCACCCATCTGCTAACCCCTCCGGCGGCCCTCCTGCTTTGGGGTGAGCAGGAGTTGCCAGCCCTTGCCTTCCCCTGGTGGGGACCTGGAAACTAGAGACGCGGTGATTCTGGTGGGCAGTGGGTTGGCTCCCCAGCTCGCACCAGTGGAAAGGGTCCTTGACTTGGGGTGGGTCGTGGCTGGAGGTAACAGAGGAGCAGAACAGGGGCCTTTGATGGGCTCACATGGTCTGTGCTGTTGATCCTTGCAGGTGAACAAGGAAGAAGAGGCAGATGAGAATGAAACAGAGTGGCTGATGGAGGAGATCCAGCTGCCAACTCCAAGGCCGGGCAAGGAAGGGCAGGAAAATGGCCACATCACCACCAAGTCCGTGAAAGCTGAGGCCCTGAGCTCCCTGCGCGGGGACGACCAGGACAGCGAGGACGAGGTTCTGACCATCCCGGAGGTGAAAGTTCACTCGGGTAGAGGAGGCGGGGCAGAAAGCTCCCACCCAGCGAGAAACCCACAGGGGAAGGCCCTCGGGGAGCAGGCGGACGATCGGGCGGGGCTGGTGACGGGAGAGAGGGCGAGAAGAGGGAAGCCCAAGTCTGCACAGCAGAAGGCGGCGGCCTCCACTACGCTGGTGTCCTTCCACGACGACAGCGACGAGGACCTCTTACACATCTGATTCCGCAGTGCCTGCAGGACGTGGAGCCGGGACAGCCAAGCACCTCCAACCAAATAAGACTTCAACTTGACGACGCTTCGATAACTTTGCCTTTAACAAAAACTGTCTCAAAAGGGAAGAGTTTTTGTGCTGGAGGAGTGGGTGAGGGAGGTCAGGCCCTGCTCCTTCACGAGTGTTTACAGTCGCGGGAGTAAGGCGTGGCTGGGTCGGCCACAGGGCGGTGCCTCATGCCCGGGGTTTTGCCCCAAGTCCTCATTTGCAAGCTTAAGGCCAGACACATCTCAGAACAGAGGGCTGCATTTGAAACAAACCCTTGCTGCTTTAGGCCCTGTAGGGTATCTGACCATTATATTTTAGCATTTTATTCTCTCCCCCTATTTATTGACTTTGACAATTACTCAGGTTTGAGAAAAAGGAAAAAAGAAAACAGCAACAGTTTCTTCCTGCCGGCAGGGGTGTCATGTACCGGTTCATCCATCCTGGGAAGGGGAGGCTGTCAGTGTGCTGGGACGTCGCTTGTGGAATTTCGAACTGATGGTTGCTGTGTCCCCTGAGTTGGAATACTCATTCTGTGTCTTTTCTCTTTTGCTTTCTCTTTCTTAAAGGGCACACGCATGTGCGCGTGCACACACGTATGTGCACAGGGTCCCCGAGTGCCTAGGTTTTGGAGGGTTCTCCTGTTCTATGCCTTTAGTCAGGAACAGCTGCAGCTTTGCATGACATCTTCAACCCTAGGTGTACAGAGCACATTCATCAGTATTTCTTTCACCGGCCGGTGAAGTCAAACAACCTACCCAAAGATTGATTTTTGTGTGTGTGAGAGTGGAGTTCAGATGTCAGAGAAAATAACTTTTCTCCAGATTTGGGGTATAGGTCTCATCTCTTCAGGTTCTCATGATACCACCTTTACTGTGCTTATTTTTTTAAGAAAAAAGTTTATCAACCATTCGACCTATAAGAAGCCTTAATTTGCACAGTGTGACTTACGGAAATTGCATGAAAAATGATGGGCCCGAATCTCGCCCCTGGCATTGCACTTGGATTCGTGCACGGAGAGAGGCTGCGGCGGCCGCTCAGTGTCGCGGGAGGGAAGGGCAGGGCAGGCCGTGCTGGGGTTCTCCCGCGGGTCGTCCACTCCCTTCTAAAAGTGTTTAATGAGTGACTTTTCTCACATTATGGAATTGTATATAGACTCGATGGTATTCATATACTGAAAAGCAAACTGCCCTACAGAATCCCTTGGTTTGTACCAGTTTGGCTGGCTTATTTGATTTCAACATGAGTGTATTTTTTAAAATTGATTTTTCTCTTCATTTTTTTTTTCAATCAACTTTACTGTAATATAAATTATTCAATGATTTCAATAAAAGATAAATTATTAACTGGGTGTTAGCATTTTTCCCCCCCTGGATAGTGAGAAGTTGCTGAGCTAGTTGCCAGTCCAATGGCCTGTCTTTTCTTTCTGTGAAGTTGGAGAAATGTTTGAATTTGGTGTTCGAGATGACCCTTTATGACAGGGCACTGCAGTTTTCTCTGGAGACTTCCCGTTGCAGGTGTCAACTCCGGGTCCAGGCTCCCTCGCCTCTCCTTTGTCTAGATCTTACTTCTTCACTGTCTCCAAGCAGACCTCAGGGCTTGTCCTGTTTGCCCAAACAAGGCCCAGGGACTCCAGATTCCAGAGGGACAGTAAAGCACCCTTGAGCGAAACCTAATCTAAGGTGGGAGCGTTTTCTCTGGAGCAAGTTAACAGAGTCTTCAGTCATAAATGATTGATTGGAAACCGAGAGCCTCCACAAAAGCAGAGAGTTAAAACCAGACTTCTCAGAGTCAGCATTCTTTCCTCCATCTCATTTTGTAATTATCCAATTGGAGTTACTTTCCTTTTTTTTTTAAAGTAAGGATTTTACGAGATCTCTCCTGAGATAGACATCCCAGGGTCTTGTAAAGGTTACATTATGACCAGCGTCACTGGTCCTCAAGCATTGTGTCCTGGGCCTGACCTCCAAGCCATTCCCACCTGAGAAGGCCATGGGCGCCCCCTCTGTAAAGAGGGGTATTTGCAGGGACCTGCCAGCTCCCTTGGTGGCTCAATGACAGGGAGGTGTGTTGTGTACAAGCTGGTTTATGTCTGGCCCTCAGAGAAGAAGCGAGGACAGGCTGTGTGAGCACACTTGCTTTGTTTCTTAAGAACCTGTGTAGTGTCTCCTCCCAGCCTCTCAAAAAACAGTCATCGTCCTTGCCAACTGTCGTTACAGTTATTTTTAGGAAAACGTGCCCTGACAGCACTAGGGATTAGAATCTTTTCAGAGGAATAATTGTATTGATTACACGCTTGATACTTAGTTTCCCTTTAACGAAGTTTTCTGTGCCCTTAAATTTTGAGGCTGCCCGTTGAATGGCAGAGACATGCAGTGATGAGAAGGGGGCGTCTCAGGACTACCCAGGCAAACCCACGCCCAGGAGGCCACCATAAAGAGGAAACCTGGTTCTCACTGCGAACGTTTTCCTGTACTTCCCCGACCACGAAAATAATACATCCCAAGACGATTCCTTTCGGAAGGATGATAGCCACCTTGGTCATTAAAAAGAATGTTTCGGGCCAGTCAGCCCGATCCTTTCCTCGTATTAAAGGACTGATAGATGGGTAGGTCTTACCTCTCTTGTGGTTTGGGTCACAGAGGTCCCTTATGTGTGGAGGGAGGGGTATGGACGAGACTCCGTTTCCAGAAATCCCTTCATGGCTCCCGAAGAACCGCATGGCTCGGTGAGGCTTCTCTGCCCTGCTGCGTTGGCTTGTACGGTAGTCACCTTCTCGTGCCCTTGGGCTAAACTCGCTGTTTGTTCGCTTCTGCAAGAACGGGGTAAACAGGCGGGCAGGCACAGTGTGAGTGGAGGGGGCGGTTCCCAGAGGCAAGTTGGCCACGTGAGGGACAAAGTGGCCAGGAGCCGCAGAAGAGCAGAGCAGGCTCAGAGCCAGAGCCCCCTTGGGCTGGGACTCCCCCAAAGCAGCTGGGAGCCAGGAAGGGCTGGGTTTGCTTTTGAGAAAGAGACCAGAGAAAGTGAAGAAATGGAGACACTTGAGCATCCGATGGGGGTTGGGCAGGGAGGCCTTGGCTGTGCAGACACCGGAAACCCTGTGACTCTACCCAGAAGGAGGCCCTTTCCTGGAGGAAATAAAGAGTTTTCGTAAAAACAGCGGGAAAAGCCAAAGGTAGGCTCGTAAGTGGCTAGTTATTTGTATTTCTTTGCCTCTCAGTCTGTTTTGCATCTTGACCAGTTTGCAGATAAAATCCAATCGAATATAATTTATATTGTCATTTTGACACTACTGGTATTAGAGGGAAACACAGTCGCCCTGGAGGCGGGGCGGTGAAAATAAAACTCGGGTCCCCATCTTCGCTCACAGCGCAGGTTGGGGCATCTGGCAGCTGCTCTCGGCACTGTTCTGGAGAAAAATGGATAAAGAAAATGTGTGTGTCCCACGCAAAATGAAATACTACTCAGCCTCGAAAAAGAAGGAAATTCTTTCTGAAGTGATGGGCCTTGCTAAAAAACAAAAAAGGAAATCCTATCCTTTGTGACAACACGGCTGAACCTGGAGGACACTGTGCTGAGTCGAATAAGCCACACACCCACAGACGGATACGCAAGGTCCTGCTTGCGCGTGGGGTCTAAGGAAGGTGACTCACAGGAGCAGAGCGTGGAGTAGTGGTCACCAGGGGCTGGGGAGGGAACGGCAGGGTGCTGGGCAAAGGGTGCAAAGGTCCAGTCACGCAGGACGAACAGGGTGTGGAGACCTCAGGAGCAGCACGGTGACCGGTCAACAACACTGCTTTGTGTGTTTGAAATCTGCGAAGAGTAGATCCTCCACCCCCCGAAAGGTAATTACGCGAAGTGACAGATACGGTAGCCGGCTTCACCGGGGGAATCGTATCACAATGATACGACACCAGAACATCATGGCGTACGTCACTGCACACGGTCGACTCGAGCAACGTGGGAATGAACTGAGCGCATCCACTTACGTGCAGATTATTTGCAATGACAGTCACAAGAGAGCCTGCCCCCCTGCCTCCCCTTCCGCCTCCTCCACCTCCCCTGCCTCTGCCGCCCCTGCGACAGCAAGACCGACCCCTCCTCCTCCGCCGCCTCAGCCTGCTCGGCATGAAGAGGAGGAGGATGAAGGCCTTTTTGATGATCCACTGCCACTTAAGGGTAAACGTATTTCCTCTTCTATATGATCGCCCTAATAACACTGGCTTACTTTACTGTAAGAGCATAGTAGTACACAACACGTATAAAAACGTGTTACTCAACTGTTTGTTACCGGTGACGCTTCCAGTCAGCCGTAGGCTATTAGTAGTTAAGCTTTGGGGGAGTCCAGTTATATGTAGATCTTTGACTGTGCAGCGGGTCAGTGCCCCTAAACCCTGTGTTGTTCTGTGAATGGGCTGTATGTGCAAAGCGACCCCCAAATGCCAAAGGAGCCGAGAAACCAGAGAATGAGGCAGACAACCCAGTTTGTCAGCACAGGATGACTTATTAGAGGGACTTACGGCCAGAAGCCTGGTCTTGGGTGGCTGTGAGACGGGTAGATCTCTGCGCTGTGACCCCCAGCCCAGGGGCTTGTATCTGGGGAGGAATACGTGTGCTCTGGGAGGAACGCGTAGCGGCCGAGAGGACGCTGCTGGCGTCACAGTGCACCAGCTTCACGGGTGGTTTGCAGGAAAGGTGGAACTTACAGTGACCAGGTTCTACATAAAGAGAAATACATCAACTGGGCATTTTGGAGATGTTCCCAGACCCAGGGTTAGTCAGGCAGATCAGCATTTAAAAATAAAGTCACTCTTGTCCCCACAGTTGTTCGAGGATCAACTGTATACAGTTCTTATCTGTCCTTTACAGCTCAATAAAGCTGGATGAAATCAAAACCCGCAAGACACCGAGGGCCAAGAGATCAGTAGGCGGCACAGCAGAGCCGCTCTCCCAGAGGCAGCCCCCCCGGCCCTGTCCCTGCCATCCGTGCCGCCAACAGAGTTCTGTCTTTTTTGGGTCAAATTCTCTAAGAAGTTAAGCTCGGCATTGGCACTGCTGAAAACTGGAGCCCGTGAATTGGTGCTTCTGACACATTCCCTCATTTTCCCTCCCGCCTGTGCGTGGCGGGGTGTAGAGATGGCTGCGGCTCGGGCTGCGTTCCCCAAAATTCACATGTTGAAGTCCTGACCCCAGTACCTCGGAATGTGACTATTTGGAGATGGGGTCTTTAAAGAGGTAATTAAGGTGAAATGAGGTCACACGGGTGGGGCCCGGTGTAATACGATTGGTGTCCGTACACGAAGAGGAGATTAGGACCCAGACACATACGGAGGGGTGACCATGTGAGGGCACAGCCAGTCGGTGCCCTCTGCAGCCAAGAAGAGAGGACTCGGGCGACACCAAGCCTGCCGCCACCTTGGTCTTACACTTCCAGCCTCCAGAACGGTGAGAAAATGACTTTCTGTTGTTTAA
>RJWJ010001823.1:0-68179 GCA_004363605.1 Indri indri
AAGAGCGAGACCCTATCTATACTAAAAAAATAGAAAGAAATTAGCTGGACAACTAAAAATATATATATAAAAAAATTAGCCAGGCATGGTGGCACATGCCTGTAGTCCCAGCTCCTTGGGAGGCTGAGGCAGGAGGATCACTTGAGCCCAGGAGTTTGAGGTTGCTGTGAGCTAGGCTGACACACGGCACTCTAGCCCAAGCAACAGAGTGAGACTCTGTCTCCGAAAAAAAAAAAAAAAAAAAGTGTCTGATCCTTTATCTCAAGGGCCTAGCACCATACCCAACATGGAGAAGGAACTCAATGATCAGTTAGTAAATGCACTGAGCAAGTAGGTATTAAGGGAGTGACAAGGTTGGTGCACCGGGAGAGTGTCCCAAGGCAAAGGAAGCAGTATGTATAAAGGCAGGGATATCTTTTGATGAGAGAGCATGCCCAGTAGGGAGAATAAAAAGAGGTTTAGTATGTTTGTAGCAGAAGGTGTTTATGACAGTCGATGAGGTCAAAGAGATAGATGAGCCTGTATCTAATAAAAAGAATGACTTGAAATCTACTTGAGGTCAATGAGGAATACCTTCATGAAGTGTTTTAAGTTGTGGTATGACAGAGTCAAATTAGTACTGAAGAAATAGCTCTCCGGCTACTACGTACAGTAGAAGGGACAGACTCGTAAATATAGAGACCAGTTGGGAGGTCATTGCAATTGAGATGAGTGGGAAAAAAAAAAAAACACACCTAACTTAGGCAGGGTAAACCGGAGGTATTAGATATGAGGGAGGTTGAAAAGGTGGCCTTACCAGGATTTTGGGAATGATGGCACACAACAGGTAAGGGTCACTGGTGTGTCAAGAGTAACTGCCTGGTGTCTGATTAAATGGCTCATGGACGGTCATACCATGCATTGGGTTAGGGACTAAAGGGGAAATGCAATGTCTTCAGTTTCAGAAATGCCAAGTTAGAGCTGTCTAGCAATCAGTTGAATACAAAGTACTGGCACAAATGAAAAAGAAAAGGGTGAGAAATTTAGACTTAAAAATGATACAGGCCAGGCACAGTGGCTCACATCTGTAATCCTTAGCATTCTAGGAGGCCAAGGCAGGAGGATCACTTGAGCTCAGGAGTTTTGAGATCAGCCTGAGTGAGACCCTATCTCTACTAAAAATAGAAAAAATTAGCTGGGCATGGTGGTGCACGCTTGTAGTCCCAGCATCTTGGGAGGCTAAGGCAGGAGGATCTGCTTGAGCCCAGGAGTTAGAGGTTACTGTGAGCTAAACTGATGCCACGGCACTCCAGCTTGGGCGACAAAGTGAGACTCTGTCTCAAAAAAAGAAAAAAAAATTGATAACATATGCTCATTGAACTTAATCTGGATTGAGATATTTAAAACTTTCTTGCGATATAATTGAATACATGAATGTTGCAAGAGGTTATCTCTGATGTACTGGAACGTCAGCTGTCATTGGTGGTTGTATCGGAGTTACCAACTACTTTCATTGTTCTAAAAAGCCTTATGGGATAAGTCATTCATTCTTAGTCAGGTCATCAAGACTAACTAAAAATGTCACTTTCAAGTAATTTAGAGTAGAATCACATTGATTCATTGTAGTCATGTGGGTTACCTCCAGGGGAAAGTGATTTTTGTTTTTTAAAAGTAGTAGGTTTGAGACATAAAATTGTTCAAGGCAGAAAAATCATAGGGAAGAGAATATAATAATTAAACTCATAATTGAGCTCCATGGATGAACGAACCAATCAATCAATAAAATTTTACATATTAATTTAAGTTATAGTAAAAGCAAGATTAAAGAGATCAAGGATCGAGTCTCTGAAAAAAATTTGACCAGAATAGAAAAAAAGTGGAGGATGAAGATTTGTAGATCAAGATAATCCGACATTTTTTTTTCAACTACACCTCCTACCCCACATCGATTGTTCTAAAAAATAAAACGCAGCATGAAATCTGATTGAAAAAAAATGAGCTCTAAAAAGTTGAATCCAGAAAACAAAAAATCTGATAAATACAATATGGCATCTTAGGGGTAAATACAAAAGGCAAATAAATAGCGTTAGGATGTTCATCAATAAAGGGGGAGAAGGACAGATGGGGAGTTGGTGACACAAAGATCACCTGCATCCAACAAGGCAAAGACGAAATTGGAGCGGGGCCAGGAGGAGTTTGCCTATATAACTCCAAGGTTGCACAGAAACAGCTGAAGAATCCCAGGGTTTTATGGCTATTGAGGACTAAAACTTCAGAGTTACATAGGAAACCTATCCTTGTTGTGTTGCCCTTTTCCCCTCCAGTGTCAACAGAAAGCCCCAGTTAGAAAGTGTTGGCTTGTAAAACTGTGATCCAAGCATATTACAAAGACAAAGGGCATTTGATGAGCAGTAGGTGTGGGAAGCTACTTTGACAAGTGGTGTTGAGCTGGGCCTCACAGGAGAGAGATTGGAAACGGTAGTTTTTGTTGGCAAACTTGAGTCTTAATCCCTGCGTGTCTTAAATTCGGGGGGAGGCAGAGAGATTCTCCAATGTGATAGAGTAGTGTAAAAGAAACCATATACTTTGGCAGGCCCTAAGTATTTTGTATTCCCCTGAGGCCGACAAGTTTCGGTGTGTACACACAAGCGCACATACATGTGCACCCCCCACAGGCCTAGGCTATTTACATATTATTTTGAACTGTTTTGGTCCCTCCCCTCTCTTCCTCTTCTGGTGTCAGGTCCATAAAAGAGCACTTAAGTATGTGATTCTTTGGAATTGGAGTTGTGTGGTCAATGGAAACCACTGCTTTAAATTCCCTGGAAACATGGGTCATAGATACTATATTTAAATAAATTTCAGAGTCATCAGGTGGCTGGATTTTTCCACCATTACTTTCTCCTTGTGTTGAGTGATTCACACAAACATCCCTGTCCTCCCGGCTTTTCCTAAGCAAGTGCATCAAAATCCGCATCACTCTCATACACACTCTGTCGACAGCGACGTCAGAAGCCCATGATGGCTTCTCTTCTGAGAGGATTTTCCATCTGTATCAGGAATCAAAAGTAAAAGGAAAGAGAGTAGGGCCAGAGGTAGTCACTCAGTCTCTCAGGGTGTACAGGGTAGGTCGAGGCATGGTTCTTAAATGATCTTAAATTGGGGTGCTTGAGAGGGAGGGAGCAGAGCCAGGTGGCTGGGCTTTATACGAAGAAGACTTTGGACGCAACACCCACAATGTGACTGTTCTGATGGGGAGCATATTGGATTTCCCCCGCGAGCTGAAGACAAGGTTTTCTGTCCATTCAAAAGCATCAGCAGAATACGCTTCGTGCCTAAGGGGAGGAACAACGACATGAGGACCGAGATGTTTTTTCTGCCCTTGCCAGGGTTCAGCCAACCCAAGACTGTACCTGCACTGCTCCTCACATGATCCCAAGGAAAGAGCTGGACCCTGGGTCACTCCCTGGCACCGTAGAGAAAGTGAGCACTCTGGTCTCCAATTCAGGAGTTTTTAAGGTTCCGTTTGTGGTTCAGTTGCTGAATCATTAACACTTGGAGCCTCATTAGCTCACCTTCCTGTGATCAAACCTACAACCCTGGGTAAAAGGAGCAGCATGGGACCTAGTTATACCTTTCTGTTAATGGCAATAAGGCAGAATGGTTTTCAAATGCTCTGTCTACTCACTTCCACATGTAAAATAAGTAAAGCATGACATTCCCTTTAGATTCACGTTTTCTCATTCTTAGGAAACACTGCAGCAAAAGAATGCTTAAAAATATTAAAATTTTTTCATAGTTAACAAAGTGTGTGTGCCTAAAGAAACATACCCTTAGAAACAACATAAAGTGAGTCTTCTTTTATTTAAATTTCGATTGTGGGAAAATAAAGTAAAGAAATTATTTCCCACAATATTTTGCACATATCCTAACTTCAAGCCAGGGTCAAGTGTGGTTTATTGGAAAGAGCTATTTCCATCAGCTCCCTTTGCTGTCATTGCTAGCCATGTGACATGGAACAGATTACTTGCAACCTCTAGAACACAAGTGGTTCATCCATAAAGTGGAGTTATGTCTGACTTATGATTTCTTGATTATTTTAGCATGTAAACAATATATCATTCTTCTTTTTCTTAACAGTTTCAGTGAGGTATGATTGACATACAAAAAGCTATAAGTATTTGATGTATACAATTTGATATGTTTGCAGGTAAGTATTCACCCCTGAAATCATCATCGCTATCAATGCCGTAAACTTATCCATCACCTCCAAAAATTACCTTCTGTTTGCTGTTTTCTCTTTTGTAGTTAGAACACTTAACATAAGATCTAGCCACTTAGCAAAGTTTTAAGTATACAATATAGTACTGTTAATCATGGGCCCTATGTTGTACAATATATCTCCAGAATTTATTTATTTTGCATAACTGAAATTTTGTGCCTTTCGAACAATATAGCCCCATCTCACCATCCTCTCAGCCCCTTGCAACCAACATTCTATGTTCTGTTTCCGTGAGTTTGACTATTTTAGATTTGACATATGAGAGATATCATGTAGTATTTCTTTGTCTGAGTCTGGCTTATTTCATTGAAGTGTAATGTCCTCCAGGTACTGCCATGTTGTCACAAATGGTAGAATTTCCTTCTTTTTTAAGGCTTAATAATAATCCATTATATGTATATACTACATTTTCTTTATCTATTCACCATCAGTGAATATTTAGGTTGTTTTCATATCTTGGCTATTGTGAGTAATGCTACAATAAACATAGGAGTGCCGCAAGATCCAAATTTCAATTCCTTCATATATATACCCAGATGTGGGATTGCTGAAACAAGTGGTAATACTATTTTTATTTTTTCGAGGAATCTCAATATTGTTTTCCATAGTGCTGCACCAATTTACATTCCATCAACGGTGTACAAGAGTTCCCTCCATGCCGCATCCTTACCACCATTTATTATCTTTCATCTTTTGACAGTAGTCACTCTAGCAGGTTGTTGTCCTTTGTTCTTTTGATAATGGTCATCCCAACAGGTGTGAGGTGACATCTCATTGTGGTTTTGACTTTCATTTCCCTGACGATTAGTGATGTTAAGCACCTTTTCATACACTTTTTGGCTACTCATATGTCTTCTTTTGAGAAATGTCTATTTATGTCCTTTGTCCATTCCTAAAAATTGAGTTATGCATTTTTTTCACTATTGAGTTGTAGGAGTTCCTTATGTATTTTGGGTACTAACTCTTCACTGTATGTATGTTCTGTCAATATTTTCTCCTATTCCACAGATTTGCTTTTTCATTTTGTTAGTTGTTTCCTTTGCTGTGTAGAAGCTTTTAGTTTTATGTCATCCAACTTGTCTATTTTTGCTTTTGTTACTTGTGTTTTTGGTGTTGTAATCAAGAAATCACTGCTCAGTTCAATGTCTAGAAGTTTTTTTCTTTTTGTTTTATTATAAGAGTGTTATCATTTCATGTTTTATGTTTAAGACTTAAACCAACTTTTTTTGTGTTTTTTGGGGTTTTTTTTGGATTTTTTGCATATGGGGTATATAATGGTACAATTTCATTCTTTTGCATGTGGATATCCAATTTTCCCAACATTCTTTATAAAACAGGCTCTGTTTTCCCCATATCATATTCTCAGCACCCTTGTTGAAGGCCAGTTGACCTTATATTTGTGGGTCTAATTCTAGGCTCTTTATTCTATATATTCTATGTGTCTGTTTTTATGCAAGTACCATACTGTTTTGATTACTGTAGTTTTGTAATATGGTTTGAAATCAGGGAGTATGATACTCCAGGTTTTTTCTTCTTGCTCAAAATCCTCTTGCTATTCGGGGTCTTTTGTGGTTACAAATACGTTTAGAATTGTTTTTCCTATTTCTGTAAAAAATGTCATTGGAATTTTGGTTGCATTGAATCCATAGATTGCTTTGGGATGTATGGACGTTTTAACAACATTAACTTTTCTAACTTAGGAACACACGATTTCCTTACATTCATTTGTGTCTTTTAAAATTTAATTTATCAATGTTTTGTAGTTGTCAGTGTACCAGTCTTTCACCTCCTTCATTAAATTGCTAAGTATTTTTTAAATGCTATTGTACATAGAATTGTTTTTTAAATTTCCTTTTCAGATAGGCCATTGTTAGCGTATAGAAATACAACTGATTTTTCTATGTTGATATTTGCATCCTGCAACTTTACTGAAAAATTGCTTGTTATTTCTAACATTAATTTTGTGGGGACTTTAGGGGTATTTTACATATAAGATCATGTCATCTGCAAACAAAAACAGAAGTATAAGTAAGAAGATATCTTTGCGTTAATATCTGAAATCAAGCCATAAAGCTTTTTTGGAGAAAGAACATTCAAAATTGATGGAACAACAAATACAAAGATTCAAAGGTGGCAGAACGACTGATGTGTCAAAGAGGCTGAGTTGGTCGAAGTGGGCAGAGAAGAAGATTGTAGTAGGATAGAAGATCAAAAAGGCCATGTGGGAGAGCAAAGTGTGCAGATCCCTGTAGGCCATGGTGTGGACATCAATTTCACTCCCTGAATGGGAGGAGTCCCCTTTGAAGGGTTCTGAGTAAGAAGGGCCATGATTTAACTTACATTTGAAAAGGCTACACTCTTACGTTCACTGTAGCACTGTCACAATGGCTGAGATATAGAGTCGACCTAAGTGTCCAGCAGAAGATAAATGTATAAAAAATATGGCGTATGTCAATGAAATAGTATTCCACCTTAACAAAAGGAAATCCTGTCCTTTGTGTGGTGAACATGGATGAACCTGGAGAACATTAGGCTAAGTGAAATAAGGCAAAGACAAATGCTGCATGATCTCACATGGGGAATCTAAAAAGGCTGAATTCATAGAAGCAGAGAGGAGAATGGTGGTTACAAGAGTTGGGAGTGAGGAGATTGGGGAGATGTTAGTCAAAGGATACACACCTTCAGTTACAGAGGAGGAATAAGTTCAAGTGGTCTATTGTACAACATGGTAGCTATAGTTCATAACAGTGTATTGTATTCTGGAAAATTCAAGGAGAGTAGATTTTGAGTATTCTCACCACAAAAAATAAGTATGTGAGGTAATGCAAATGTCAATTACCTCAACTGAGACATTCAAAAATCTATACATATATCAAACATCATGTTTTACATGATAAATATATACTTTTATTTGTTAATAAATTTTTTAAAGACTACTTTAGCTGCTATATTGAGATGATATTGAAGGGAACAAGCACGGAGGCAGGTTAAACAGATCATAAATAATTCCGTTAAGAGGATATAGCAGTTTGGACCAAGTAGATAGGTGTGGAAGTGGTGGTGAGAAGTGACGTTATTCAAGATATACGTTAAAGGTTCAGATAAGAGGATTGATGGGTTGTGGGGGAAGAGGGAGATCACAAGATTACAAGTTTTTTGGCCTTAGGGAAGAAAAGAATGGGTTTTTCATTAGCTACACTGTGGAAAACTATGGATAGGGCAAATTCTACTGCAAGGTGATGGGGCAGTGTTATGAAGTCAGTTCTGGAAAGTTAATTTTAAATGCAAATGAGACACCTTTGTGAAGGTGTTGGATTGGCACTTGGTTATGAAAGTCTAGTGTTCAGGTGCAATATCGCCTGGCTGCAGGTAAAATCTAGGAGTCATCATAGAGATGGCATTTTAAAGGCCTGAAATGGCATGAGCTTAACTCGTGAGTGAGTATAGATCATGAGAAACTATCCCCAGATTGAGTCCTAGGCATTCAGTGTTTAGAAATGGAGGAGATTAGGAAGAATCTTCAAAGGAGGCTAAAGAGTGACCAGACAGAAAGGAAGAAAACTAGGTGAATGGAGTATCATGGGAGATAATGAAGAAAGTGTTTCCAACAGGAAGGAGAGATCAGTGCCATAAAATGTTGCTGATAGGGAAAGTGAGATGAACACTGAGAATTGTCCATTGGAGTTAGCAACATGGCAATTGTTGCTATTTTGATAAGAGTGACTTTTATGAAATAGTGTGGGTAAAAGATTGACTAAAGTGGGTTTAAAAGGGAACAGGAGGGAAGAAATTGGTAACTCAAGTTTTTTCATAAATGGAAAGAAAAAAATAGGTAGTTGGAAGAAAAAATAGGGTCAACCTTTTTTTGTTGTTAATGGAAGAAACCATAATAATTTTGCATAATCAAAGGAAAGATCCTTGAAAGAGAGAAAATTAATGATACGGGAGAAAGGAGGGGAGATTGCCTTAGAAATGTCTTTGACTAGATGCAAGAGAGCATAGGGTCTACTGGTTAGGTGTAAATCTTGGTCTTGGCTAAGAACTCTGAAGGCAGCTAATCCATCGTCAGTTAAAATATAGATTATGGTATATATAGTCTGGCACGGTGGTGTGTGCCTGTAATCCCAGCTACTCTGGAGGCTAAAGCAGGAGGATCACTTGAGCCTAGGAGTTAGAGACCAGCCTGGGCAACATAGAAAGACCCCATCTCAAACAAAAAAATAAACAAAAAGATTATTGGTATACAAAGGGCTATCTGGAAAATATCCAGCCATATAACTGTTTTCATTATATTAAAAATGGCTGGATAGTTTCTGGACAGCCCTCATGTATGTAGGAGGTGGATGGGAGGTCATGAAAATTATCTCCTGATTAGTTACATTTTCTCAGTGAAATAGCAAGTAAGGCTACCAGCGGAGAGTGAGGATGGAGGAAGAGGTTTTGGAGATTTCAGAAAAGAGGTGAAAATCAGACATGGAAAATTTTTTTGTTTTTTGGTATTGATTCCAAACCTGTCATTCAAAGTGCATCTCAATGGTTCTCATTGTTATGTGCATAGGTATTTTCCAAATATTTGGAGGGGCAATCATGTACCTCATGAATCATCTATTCTCCCTGGTTAAAAATTTCTCTAGCAACTGTTCCATGGAACATGATTTTCAGAAGTTTCTTTTGGGGACTCCAGATTGTCACTATTCCTCTAAAAATGAAATGTTCAACATTAAAATCAAAGCCTCTGAATGTATTCTGACTCCATAAATGATTGGACACCCTATTAGTCTGTCCATGTGGCATTATTTTTGGAAACATGACTTTGACTTAGTGTTCTTATTTCATAAATCAATACCTCAATCCATAAAACCGTTCCAATCTTGTACAACTGATTTGTTTGAGATTAAATTCAGGATCTCACACAAACTCTTTCAAAATCCTTCTTCGTTGGTTTCAAAGGAAAAGAAGTCATTTTATCATAAAGACACCCGCACTTGAAAGTTTACTGCAGTGCAATTCACAGTTGCAAAGATGTGGTATCAACCTAAGTGCCCATCAAGTCAAGAGTAGATAAAGAAAATGTGTGTGTGTATATATGTGTGTATGTGTGTGTGTACATATATATAAACACACACACACATATACCATGGAGTACTACTCAGCCATAAAAAGGTATGAAATAAAATCATTTGCAGCAACTTGGATGGAAGTGGAGACCATTATCCTAAGAGAAGTATCTCAGGAATGGAAAACCAAACACCCTATGTTCTCACTAAAAAGTGGGAGCTAAATGATGGGTACAGATGGGCACAAAGAGATATAAAGGACATTGGAAACCAAGAAGAGGGGAAGACGGAAAGGGGATTGAGGGATTAAAACTTATTTATTGGGTACGATGAATATTATTTTGGTGATGGGCATAACAAAAACACTGACTTAAGCATGTAAGAGGTATCCACACAACAAAAACATTTGTACCTCTTCAATATTTTGAAATAAAAAAATAAAATCTGAAAGCAAATAAATGAAGAAAAAATCCTCCTTTGTTGGTTTCAGATTATCATTCTAATCTGTAAAGGTCACATTGAATGTTGTTTCAGGTATAGAAAAAGGCAACAAGTGCTGTTTATTAAGTAAGCGCCAAACACTGGGACACACTCTCTAAATGCATTTGCTAACTGGAGTTCCTACACAACACATGAGACAGGTGTGGTGCCCATTTTATAGATGAAGAAACTGAGGGACTGAAAGATGAAGTTACTTGTCAAGTGTCACAGAGTTAACAAGGTGCCAAACTGTGATTCAAACACAGGAATTTACATGCCATTGCCCAAGCTCTGTTTTATTCTCCAGAGAAACAATTTGTTTAGCTATCTTGTGGAAGAGGTCAAAGTAGAATTCATGTCTCATGATTCTAAGAGCTCCTACTGAAAAATCAGTTCATTTTCTACGTATCCAAGCTCCCCATTCCCCCCGCAGATGGTAAGACCTTTAACTTTTTTATGTCACTTCTTAGGTCTAACCCCTAAATGCTCATGGGCTATCACCCATTTCATTCAGTACCTCCAGGTTTTGTGCTATCTTCAGATTTGAAAAGCATTTAAATCAAATGGACAGGCATTAGAGAGATTTGGGACACCTGTTGAAAATTTAAAAGCTACTCCATATAAATCAATTTTGTCCCAAATAAGTGTATTTTATTATCTTACTTTTTTTTTTTTTTACATTTTGATGATGTTCCTTTTTCCCTACAATGACCATCCATATTGAATTGTAATGGAAATCTCCCTCCCATCTTTGTCTTCATCATACATGTGCATTTTAAATATAATTTCTAAAATAAACGGCATGATTCAAAGGCGATCCCTGGTTCCAAAGACTATGACACCCTTAATAAGTTCTTCCAACTTTAAGCCTCACATGGAATTCCCACTTGCCCAGTGATTTAACTTGTCAGATTGCTGGAATCAAGTCACTCATACACATTACCCCTTGACCTCCCACTGGAAGCCATAGCCTTCTCCTTTGCAAAGAATGACACTTCTCTTGCTTGAGAAATCCAAACTGTCTGCTCACCGTTTGTGCACAGCTGGGGCAGCTAAAAGCATCTGGCATGCAACATATGGAATTTAATTTCCTGATATTTACATAGATTGAAGCTGTTTTTGCTCCAGACTTGAGACGATCTTTTGCATCAGACCTTAAGGCAAAAGTTTTCAGACAATTTCACGTCCGCCTCTGATACTCCCCTGCTGTAATTCATTCAGTGACCAAGATGAGAATCAGAATGTAAAGTCTGCTGGTGCTTCATCATGTTGAAAGATTAAAAGTGTCCTTTACTTATTGGCTCTGCTGTGTTGATGGTTTATATTGGGTCTGTTCTCAACTAGGAATCTCAGGGTTTTGAAATATGTGTTTCCCTGGAATATGTTTTAAATAAATCTTTACTTTTAGAAGAGTTCTAGATTTATAAAAAAGTTGTGAAGAAAGTAGAGTTTCCGTATATCTCACATCCAGTTTCCCCTATTATTAACATCTTACCTTGCTGTGGCAAATTTGTCACGATTAATGAACCAATACAGATACATTATTAACTAAAGTCCATACTTTATTTAGATCTCCGTAGTTTTCACCTGATGATCTTTTTTTCTGTTCTAGGATCCCATTCCTGATATTGTATTGCATTTAGTCCTTGTGTCTTCTTAGGTTCCTCTTGGCTGTGACAGTTTTTCAGACTTTCCTTCTTTTTGATGACCTTGACAGTTTTGAGGAGTGCTGATCATCTGATGTTTTGTAGAATGTCCATCAATTAAGCATTGTCTGAGGGGTTTTTTTTTCCCCTCATGATTAGACTGTAGTTGTATATTTTGGGGAGGAAAGTCACAGAGGTAAAGAGCTATTTTCATCATATCACATTGAGCATCCTGTCTTAGTCTGTTTTGTGATTTATAACCGAATACCACATATTGGGTAATTTATGAAGAATAGAAATTTATTTCTCATAGCTCTAGAGGTTGGGAAGTCCAAGATCAAGGTGCTGGCATTTGTGCTGGTGAGGACCTTCTTGCTATGTTCTCACATGGCAGAGGAGCAAAACAGGGAGAAATCACTCCCACAAGCCCTGTTTATAGCAGCTTTGATGCTCACACCTTCTTAAATGCCACACCTCTCAACACTGTTGCATTGGGGATTAACTTTCCAGCACATTAATTTTTTTCCTTTCTTTTTAATTTCAAAGTATTATGGGGGTACAAATGTTTTCAGTTACATGGATCACTTTTGTAATACTTGAGTCCCAGCTGTAGGTGTGCCCATCACCAAGACAGTGTTCATTGTACCTGTTAGGTAAGTTTTGCCCATCCCCTCCTCCCACCTCTCCCCTGCTTGATTTCCACTGTTTTTCACTTCCCTCTATGCATGTGTGCTGATCAGTTAATTCCAACTTAATAGTGAGCACATATGGTGTTTGTTTTTCCATTCTCTAGTTACGTCACTTAGGATAATGGTATCCAGTTCCATCCAAATTGTTGCAAAAGGCATTAAGTCATCCTTCTTCATGGCTGAGTAGTATTCCATGGCATACATATACCACATTTTATTAATCTACTCATGAATTCATGGGCATTTGTGTTGATTCTACAGCTTCACAATTGTGAATTATGCTGCAATAAACATTCACATATAGATGTCTTTTTGATAAAATGCCTTCTTTTCCTTTGGGAAAATAGCCAGCAGGGAGACTGCTGGATCAAATGGTAGGTCTAATTTTAGTTCTTTGAGAAATCTCCACACTGTTTTCCATACAGGTTGTACTAATTTGCAATCCCACCAACAGTGTATAAGTGTTCCTTTCTCTCTGCATCCATGCCCACATCTATTATTTTTAGACTTTTTAATGAAAGCCATTCTTACTGGGTAAGGTTATATCTCATTGTGGTTTTGATTTGTAGTTCCTGGATGATTAGTGATGTTGAACATTTTTTCACATGTTTATTGGCCATTTGTCTTTCTTCTTTTGAGAAGCTTCTGTTCAAGTCTTATGCCCACTTTTTAATGGGTTTGTTTGTTTTTTACTTACTGATTTGCTTGAGTCCTTTGTGAATTCTGGTTATTAGACCTTTTTCAGATGTGTAGCTTGTGAATATTTTCTCCTGTTCTGTAGGTCGTTTGTTTGCTCTGTTGTTTCCTTAGCTGTGCAGAAACTTTTTAATTCAATCAAGTCCCACTTATTAGTTTTTGCCTAGGCCAATATCTAAAAGAGTTTTCCAATGCTTCTTTCTAGAATTCTTATGGGTTCATGCCTTACATTTAAGTCTTTTATCTATCTTAAATTAATTTTTGTGAGTGGTGAGAGATATGGATCCTGTTTCATTCTTCTGCATGTGGCTATCCAATTTTCCCAGCACCATTTATTGAATAGGGCTTCTTTTCCCCAGTGCATATTGTTGTCTGCTTTGTCAAAGATCAGTTGGCTGTATGTGGATGGTTTTATATCTGGATTTTCTATTCTGTTCCATTGGTGTATGTCTCTATTTTTGTGGGAATACAAAGCTGTTTTGGTTACTATAGCCTTGTAAGGTTTGAAGTCTGGTAATGTGATGCTTCCCAATTTATTCCTTTTGCTTAATATTGCTATAGCTATTCAGGCTTTTTCTGGATCCACGTGAAGTGTAAATTATTTTTATAGACTAACACATTAATTTTGAAGGGGACAGATTCAAACCACAGTAGGTAGATGCTATCAACATGACTTGCTACTATTGATATTAACCTTGAACACCTGGCTGAGATATCTTTGTTAGGTTTCTTCACTGTAAATTTACTCTGTGTTTTCCCCCTTCCTGTACTATACTCTTTGGAAGACAGTAGCTATGCACAGCCCACAGGTAAGAAGTGGGAGTTATGTTCTACCTCCTTGAGGACAGAGTAACTGCATAAATTATTTGAAATTCTTCCTGGAATTTGTCTTTTTCCCCAATTTATTTATTTTTTTCAATGATTTATTTGCATCATTATGGAGTCATGGTTATTTATCTTATACTTATGGTCATGCTCCAGTATATCACTTTACTTATTTTGTTGCTCACACTGTTACAGCTTTGGCCAGTGAGTATTCTTTCAATTAGCTACTGTGTCCTTTTGATATACTCTTACCATCATGGGATTTGTTTGTTTATTTATTTATTTTTTTGCGTGTGGTTTTTTTTTTTTTTTTGAGTACTTCTTTACTTTCTGGCACTTTCTGGCACAGAATGTTCTAGGCTCATCTTTTCTATTTCCTGCCCCAGTCCCAGCATCAGACAATTCTTTTACTTGGAATTTTGTTTTAACTTGTATGGTTATAATGAGGAAATTCTCACTGGGAATATAGTCGTCATGGGTAGTAGAACTTGGACCCAACAGTGAGTTAGAAGCAGTTAACAAGAGATAATGTACATCATTATAACATCAATTGTTTAATGTTGAAAATCTCATGCATTTGTTAAGAAAATATTTATTAAACACTACTATGTTCTAAATAATAAGATAAATAGATATTGTAATACCTGGGCCCGACCCTCACAAACCTCACAATCTCATGAAGAAGGCAAGTAAATAAGCGGGCAGCCATAACACATCAAGCAGATGCCATGGTGGGGGTAGGTAATTCCAGAATTAGAGGGGAACATAGAAGAGAGTCATCTAATCTGAGCTGAGATGTCCTGGAGATGAACTTGATGACTACATGGAGGAATGGACACCCATAGTAACTCCCTTGGGCCTTCTGATCTAACAAAGTTTGAGGTTCCTTCAAATATATATCCTAGTTGATCCTCTCTTTCAATTTGAGTGGTTGCTTTCTTTCAGAGGCTATGGTCAGTTGGAAGAATCTATATCTTTCCATGATATCATCATAAATAATGAGACAGACCTCTTTTATCTTTATTTCAGGAAGGGGCTACATTGGTGACTAGACTTGTACATTGCTCCTGAGGAACTCTGGACCTAAGAGATACAGAATCAAACCTTCCTGTGGCTTTGGCATGTGAGTGGCTTTCAAATTTCAGAGTTAAACACTGTAAATATTTCTTTTTCCTTATTTTTGAATATCAAAAAGAAATAGTGTTTTGATATATGTTTGGACAGACTTTATTTTCCAAAGATGATTGCAACAATCTCTCCCATTCCATAGTTCTTCTCACAATGTCATTTTGATGTTCCTCTGATCTTATGGTGAGTTTATGTTTCATACCCTTAAATTTGAATGGATTGATTGTCACTGTGACAGAAGTAACACAGGTAACTTCTGAGACTAGGTCATAAAAGACAAGTTCCCTGGCTTCTGTTTCATCCTCTCTTGAGATATTTACTCTTGGCATCCAGCTACCATGCTGTGAGAAAGCTCAAACTAGCCCTGGTGCAGACACTACATGGAAAGGCCATGTGTGAGGGCTGTGGCTGAGTGCCCATTCAAGATCCTGGCTGACAACCAGCATTAAATGCAAGACATTGAAATAAAGACAGCTCCAATTTTTCCACCCCCCAGCTGTTAAGTAATCCCTTGCTTAAAAGTATGATCGGCTAATGCCTCAGACATCATAGAGCAGAGACAGGTCATCTTCTCTGTGCCCTGTCCCACAGAATTCATGAGAATAATAAAATTTTTGTTTTATGTCACTGTTTTGTTGGGGGGGGGGTTGTTATTATGCAATAGTAGTGACTGAAATAGAAGTAATCACCTATTCAGTCCTTCAAGATGTAGACTTCAATAGCACTTCAACAGCACTCTCTATTATCAGCATTCCTGCTGTCTGGTTCTTTCAGTTTACCAATTTATAGTTACTGTTCAATGTCTGTTCCTTTGCCACAGTCTTACGGACATACAAGAGCAGGAGAGTGTGTTTCCTTATTCATTTCTGTATCTGCAGTGTCTAACACAATTCCTGCAATGTAGCAGACAGTCATTAAATATTTGTTGGAAAGATGGATATATGTAAGGAGGTATGTGGTTGGATGAATTTGGTTGTTAAAATAGATAATATATGGGTTTTTCAGCTATATCAAATTATAAGTAAATAATATTCTAATACTGCTTTTTTCTCTGAGAATTTCAGATTGTTTTAGCACTCTATTACTGTGTAACAATTTACCCTTAAGCATATTGGCTTAAAACAACAAACATTTTATTTGATCATGATTCAGAGGGTCAAGATTTGGGGCTTGGCTTGGTTGAGTGATTCTTCTGCCTCCCTAGATATTGGCTGGGCTTGGTCCAATATGGCTTCACTCACATGGGTGGCAATTGGCATTGGCTTCAGGGTAGAAGCTCACCTGGGGCTATCAGCCCAGGGTCATGGTTCTCCTCCATGTGCGTGACTATATGTGTGGCTGTTCAGGCTTCTTTATTGCATGGCGGCTATTCTCTTAGATGAAATATTTCATAATATGAAGGTGGAAGCTGTAGAGCTGTGAAACATAGCCTTGGAACATATGCAACATCAATTCTGCCATATTCTCTGGGCCAAGTCAAATCAAAGGGCCAGCTCAGCTTTAAATAAAGGGGAAAGAATGTTACCTATTAATGAGGGAATGACAAGGTCACATTGCAAGATAGCATTTGAGTAGACAATATTGTTGTGGCCAGAAGTGATTCGATTGATTGATTATATATTAATTTATTTGCTTGTAGCCTGCCCATCTGGACCAGGGCTTGAATTGCAGCAGTTTTCATTTTCTGGACATGCAGAAAAACATTGTGCTTTCCACCCAGTCTGAGCACTGTGTTAAACTTCAAGGCAAAGAATAAGAGTTTGAACTTTGAATTTGTCATGTAACTGCTATCTCTCTTGACTCATTGCTTAATATCCTAAAACAAGTGACCTAATATATAAAACCATAGTAATAATCAATGTCTTATTAGACATACATCCTAGTTGTCTTAAAAATGAAATGAGTCAATTATCACAAAAATACTTTGAACTATCCAATACACCATATAATATTAATAATAACAGATCCTGGTTTTTCTGTGCCTCACATATGCTTAACACGGTGTTATATGCACATAATCAGCTTTTTTAATCCTTACAATCTGAGGGTTCAGAATTAGTAGTCCCACTTTACAGAAGAAAAGTTAAGTAATCAATTCAAAATCAAACAGCTAGAAATTGGTGATGTTGGGCATTCAAACTGAGAACTAAATCCAAAGCTCATGATCCAAAGGAATAAGAATAACCCCTTTCTTTTAGCAATTCATGTTCTTAAATAATATGAATAATATCCTTCCATACAAACAATCTCCAAATGTATGAACTTGGAGGTGGACATACCTGTTTTGGGGTCCCAACTCTGAATTTACCAGTTGTATGTGTCTGGGACAGTTATGTAGCTTCATTGAACCTTGGAGATGAGAAAGCCTAAACTGGGCATAATGTCTTATACCTAAAAGGGTTATTTTGTGAGCTAAGTGAAATAAGGCAATTAAGTATAAAGCATAGTGTCTGGAATAGAGCAAATTCCCAATAAATGCCACTTATTTGATTGACCATATGAAATTTCTATTTTGAAGGTCAAAAATAACAGAATACAGCAAAGGTCAAAAATGGTATTTACAATGTCATATGTTCCAAGCTAATATTATATAGTTGCAATAGAATTTTTTGGCATATGTGTATTTTTATTAGTAGTACTTTAAAATGATTAAAAGGAGTGTAGTCATATCTTTATAATAATAACAAATAAACTAAAAATAAAATTAAGAAAATAATTCTATTTATAATACTATCAAAAATGCACTTTGGAATACATTTAACCAAAGGAAAAGAGAATTTATACTCTTTTTTTCAAATTTTTTTTTATTTCAGCATATTATGGGGGTACAGATGTTTAGGTTATGTGCGTTGCCCTTGCCCCCCCCCAAGAATTTATACTCTTGAGACGATAAAATATTATTGAAAAAAATTAAAGATGATGTAAATAAATGTAAAGATATCACATGTTGATGGATCAAAAGACTTACTATTGTCAAGATGGAAATACTTTTCAAATTGATCTACAGATTAAACACAAAATTCTTATCAAAATCCCAGGTAGCTTTTATTTCAGAAACTGACAAGCTAATTCTAAAATTCATGTGTAAATAAAAAAGAAAAAGACCTAGAAAAGCCAAAACAAGCTTTAGAAAGAAAAACAAAGTTGGACTCACACTTCTTGATTTCAAAATTTATTTCAAAGCTACAGTAATAAAGACAGTGTTGTACTGGCATAAGGATAGACATACAGCTCAATGGAATAGAATTTAAAGGACAGGAAAAAACCATTACATTTATGGTCACTTGAATTTTGACAGGGGTGTAAGAGAAATCCAGTGGAGAAAACAGTCTTTTCAACAACTGGTGCTAGGATAACTGGATATCTATATAAATAAGAATGAAATTGGACCCCTTTCTCACACTATACAAAAAAATTAACTCAAAATGGATTATAGACCCAAATGCTAAAACTGTAAAGCTCTTAGAAGAATAGGAGTAAACTTTGACCTTGGGTTAGGCAAAGTCTTCTCGGCTATGACCCCAAAGGCACACATGACACAAGAAAAAAGTAGATAAATCAGACTTCGCCAAAACAAAATAATCTGATAAAAAGACTTCTTTGAATGTTTATTGCAGCACAATTCACAATTGCAAAGATGTGGAACCCAAGTGCCATCAATTCATGAATGGATTAATAAAACGTAGTGTATGTATACCATGGAACATTAATCAGCCATAAAAAAGAATGAATTAATGATTTTTGCAACAATTTGGATGGAACTGGAGACCATCCTCCTAAGTGAAATATCTAAAGAATGGGAAAACAAACACCACATGTGCTCGCTATTAAATTGGAACTAACCAATGAGCACACACGTGCACAGAGGGAAGTAAAATTCAGTGGAAATCAAGCAGGTGCGGGGGGGAGGGGAGGGGCAGAAACCTACCTAATGGGTACAATGAACACTATATGGGTGATGGGCACACTTACAGCTGTGACCGAAGCATTACAAAAGTAATCATTGTAACCAAAGGCATTTGTAACCCCTTAATATTTTTAAATAAAAACAAAAGACAACCCCCCATCTGCAATTTCAAATAATTCCATAAAGAAAATGAAAATGCATGTCAAAGAATGACATAAAATATCATAGAAATCATATGTAGATGCAAATCACACATCTAATAAGATACTTACATCTATAAAATATAAATAGCTCTTACAACTCAATAGTAAAAAAATCTAATTAATAAAAGGAATAGGGTCTGAATAGACATCCATCCAAAGAAGATGTACAGTAAGCACATGAAAAGATACTCAACATCATTAGCCATTAGGGAAATGCAAATCAGAGCATTAATTAGTTACCACCATATCCCCCAGCCCCCACTCCCACCACTTGAGATGGCTACAATGAAACAGACAATAAAAAGTGTTGACAAGCATGTGTAGAAATTAGAGCTTATATGCATTCTCGGCAGCAATACAAAATATTTCACCTATTTTGGAAAATAGTTCAGCAACCTTGTTGACGTTAAATATAAAGTTACTGTATGAATCAGCAATTCCCCTCCTGGGTATATATGCAAAAAAAATGGAAGTATTTGATCCAATGAAACTTGTACACAAATATTCATAGCAGCATTATTCATAGTAGCCAAAACAATGGAAACAACCCAAATGCCATCAACTGATAAATGGATAAATAAAACATGGTGTATCCACACTGTGGAATATTATTCCATTACGTAAATAAATAAAGTAGTGATACACACTACAACATGTATGAACCTTGAAGACATTATGCTAAATGATGACGCCGGTCACAAAAGGTTGCATATTGTATGATTTAATTTACATGAAACTTCTAGAATAGACCAATCTGTAGAGACAGAAAGTAAATTAGTGGTTGTCTAGGGCAAGGGGCTTGGGGAGGAATAAGCAGTGACTGCTAATGGGCACAGGGCTTCTTTCTAGAGTGACAGAAATCTTCCAAGATTGATTATGATGATGGTTGAACAACTGTGTTAATACCCACTGAATTTTATACTTTAAATGGATGGGTTGTATGGTATATGAATTATTAACACATATCAATCAAACTGTTACAAATAATACTAGCAGGCACGTACATCAATAACTATGTTAGATGGACTCTTCTAAGCCTGTTGTAGGTAAGAATTCATTTAATCTTCGCTACCATCCATTAGGTAGAAATAATTTTATTTTTTCCTTTAAGATAAAAACAGAGCAATCCTCCTTATTCACTAATATCCCAGCTTTCCCAGCATGGTTAACAGAGCAGACTGGTAGACAAAAGTCCTGCTCAGGCTCAGAAAGCTCTCGTTTCCTCGAGCCCTGGAAGTTCTCTCCTCTCCAAATGGCCAACTTAAACCAGATTGAAAACCTGGGGCGAAAACATGCTATGACTGGGAAGAGAGCACATGATGGGAGTTGGCTTGGTCTCCCAGCTTCTCTAGAGAAATTAGAGCGGCTAAGATGTTTAAATCCCCAGCCAGAACCCATGATTTAATTTGATTTTATAGTTCCAAGGATTGCCTTGTTGTGGTTTCCCTGTATCACATACAGAGCTAGCTTCTCCCCCTCTGTGGAGAGGGGAGCCAGTCCGTGTAAACGTGTGCTGGCACAGCACTCAGCCCCAGAGAGTCTTCTTATGTGGTCTCCTCAGGCAGCCACATCTGCATGGAGGCCCAGGCATAAGGACCAAAGACAGGACTTGAACTGAGTCGGGGAGGCTCTGTGCTTTCCTGCAAGGAGCCTGAGCTCTGGTTTGCATCTTGACTCCGTAACTTTACGGCGCAACCTTAGTCAGGTCTCCTGCCTGAGCCTCCGTTTGTCCACAGGTAACATGGAAATAATAATCCACGCTTGTAAGGATGGGAGAGCTGATGACTGACAGTGAGCGAGTCTTCAGTCAGTGTTATTAGAAGTCCACTAGGAAATAGCAGGAGATAAATAGCACGCAAAGTGTCAGGCCGTCTCTACTGACCTCATCTTCATCATTCTGGGCAAATAGGATTGAGTGACCAGAGAAAGACTTTCCTTTTTTCTTTGTCTTGAGAAGACATCCTGTAACAGTTCTTGACATGTCCTGTTCATTTTACTCTTAACTCTAGAAACCTGGAAGATCAGTGATGGAAAAGTAGAGATTGCATAGTCCTACCCATAAGGAGGAAAACTGAGGATCAGAGAGGGAAATTGACCCGCTGAAGAACACTCAGCAAATGAGTTTCAGAGCCTGAATTTGATATGCATGTTCCTTCCAGTGGATCAAATTGTTTCTGGAAAATCATCGGAGACAAATTCAAAGAGAGGCATGATTGCAGTGACTGCAAAGGACAAAGAGTGTCCAGGGAGGAAGAATTCCTTTAGTTGACCAGAGGAAGAGGAAGTATAAAGGTGGAGCAGAAGCAGCCTGCCCAGGGCCTCCTGGGCCCTGGTTAAAATTTGGGCTTTAGCTTGAAGGCAGTAGGAGCCACGTTTGCTAAAATATAAATGACTTGACGGCAGAATTCCAGTTCATATCACCTTTGTCAACCACTTCCTGGAGTGTAACATCTGGCTCGTAGACGGATTTGAGAAGTGGTAGCTTGTGGATCCTGGGTTTCTCCATCTGAGAACCTAGATGGCTGGAGAAACTTCCAAATGCCTTTGGAGTTTACCCAAGTCAGAAGAAATTCTAAAAACTATCAGCAATCATTCACTTTCCTAAGAATTCTTTAACATGGGGAAGTAAGCACAGGAAAAGACTTCAGATGGCTTTATTTGGAAATGGTTACTTATTACCACTGAGCTGGTAATAAGTAAACTCTCCCAATATCTAGTATATAGTGCTTGACCTTGCAAAGTGCCGGTTCCAGTGAGTGAAGTAAGTAGATGCTACATACACAGAAATTAAGAGCTTAATAGATTCTCCATCTGGTATCTGCCTCAGTCTCCACTTCCACCCTGAACATAGGTGTATTTCACTGCATTCGGCCATCAATACACAGGACATTTAGTGACATGCTGACCTTTGGTCCTCTTCATTGTATTTCTAACTTTGTAATGAATTCTTAAAAAAGTGAACTAGAATGATCACAACTGAGGTCTGGAATAAATTAGTAACCCTTGGAATTCTAAGAGAGTAATGGGTGTACCCAAGTATGGATGTATCATGTCACCAGATGGGGGATCTGTGAAAAATTTAACTGAGCTGGACTAAGATAGCACTTGCTAAAAATACAAGACCTTAAGCTGGCCTCATAAATGATGGGCTCATAATGGAAGGGGAAAGTGCTCAACATTTATTGGACATTTTCTAAGTACCAGGCATTGAACAAGATGTCTGACTCTTGTCATTTGTCTTATCTATTTGATTATCATAACATCTTTCCAACATGAGAACTTTCATCACCATAATTTTGGGTCAGGGACTCAAGTTTCAGGGAGACAGGGCTCCATGATGATAGGGACTATGTCTGGTTTCTTTACCACTATGCCCCCAACACTAGTAGTATGCCTGGCACCTGGCAGGTATGTTAAATGATTTTTCCCATCGTTGTAGAGCTGCAAAATTATAAAATGGGAAGTTGAATGGTGGTCTACAGGGTACGTGTGACTCTGTGTATCTGTGCACATAGAAAGCCCTAGCTTGGATGACATCACTTCTTCATCAATAAACTGCTAATAACTTTCCATTGTACAAGGCCTTATTCTATCCAATCCTTGTTGAGCTCTCTAACATCATCCTTGTCATTTCCCATGTTCCAAAATCACTAATTTTGTTTCTATGCTTCCAATGTGCTGAGCTTGCTCTGGTCTTGCTCTTGCTGTGCCCTGAACATGAAACAATCTTCCGCTATCTTAGCACAACTAGCTTTTCTCATTTTTCCAGTTCCCACTCAAACAACATTTCTTCACATACACTTTCTCTGATAAGCCAGTCTGTACTTGCTACCCAGCCACTTACTGTCACATCACCCTTTATTTTTGTGCTTTATTAATTCCTGTCTGAAATGAACTCCTTTACTTATATATTTGTCTGATCTTTGTCTGACTCTTATTAGAATGGTAGCTTTATAAGAGGAGGACCTTTGCCTTTTTCTTATTCACTGTTATTCACTGTTTTATTACCAGCATCCAGAACAATTACTGGTATATAGTAGATGCTCAATAAATACCTATTTAATGAACCAATGAGATAGTAAATGAACAAATGGTTGACTCTTGCCCTGTGAGTAAAGCCCCAACACCAGGCCCCACTTCCTTTTTTTTTTCCTGTATTATGTTCTAATACAGGCTTCCATCACTGCTGATCCTCCTAATCCTAGCCTTTTCTGTAATGAACAGTAATATGCTCACCACATTCTCCCTTCATTTCCCTCTGTCTCTAAGTAGGGTCCTGGCATCAAAGTACTTTATTTATCTCAAGCCCCAGAGTTCAACCTCTTATACTTTCCAAAATGTATTGATACTATTCCTTTTTCTCGGAGCCTTTATTCTTCTTTTCCCTGTGCCTGGACCACCCTGCCTTCTCAGTAGCCACCCCATCCTTCCCACTGGATAAGTCCCATGGAACCTGCTGTACTCAGCACAAATATCCCCTTCTCTGGGAAACTGTCTCTGACCTTTGAAACTGGTGATGCCTCCCAGTTCCTGTTCCACATCATTTAATAGCGTTTATCTCACAATGAAATTGTGTTTTCCTGATACTTTCCTCTTGGAAACTTGTTAACCCAGGGAATAAAGGAAGCACATTTTTATCTCTATCTGAATCTCAGCTAGAAGACATAGTCGAATATGAAATGACTACTCAGTGACCAGGTATGAATGAAGAAGTGAGTGAATAACTATGGAAAAAATAAAGTAATTGATTCATAAAGAAAACATATCTGTGAATATCTGACCCAGTTTTTCCTGTTTAGTTACACACCTAGAGTGACCAGTTGTCCTGATTTTCTTGGGACAAAGAGGTTCTGAAATAAGAAACTCAGTATTAAAGCTTTCTGGGAAAGTCCTGGGAAAATGGGGATGAGTTTGTGCCCTATATACACACAATTTCTTCTGACTGACAGTGGCAAGATGGAGGGATTGGTGCAGTGAGCTTTTTAGTTTAGGGGAGGTCTCAAGCAAAGGCTAACAGACAGGAGCTCAGAATTGCACAGTAGACCAAGACCAAAGTCCAGACACAGGAAAGAACTGCAGTGGCATTTCCTCCAATAACTTAAATTTTTCGGGTGGTGTAATGACACACAGAAGGAGCAAACTGAAAAGAGGAAGGTATAGGCCTCACCATCTCAGCTTTCTGTCTATGAGGCATATTTTCCAGTGCCCAATGCAGGGCCACTGCAGGACCTAATTCAGTGCCTGACACATAGTAATTGCTCAATAAAGCACTATTCCCTTCACCAGGCTACGAACCACATTGTCGCCAGACTCTGGAGTAGGGTTGTTCCAACAGGTAGGGTTCAGTAGTTATTACATTTCCAGTCACGAATTATTAAGAAGTCTGGTCTAACGAACCATTGGTTTTGTATATAATAAATATTGGCTTATATGTAAAGTATGTCTCAACTCTAGTTCTGTGACTTTTAATAGTTCCCTTGTCACAGTAGTATGCCTGATGTGGTGAGGTTACAGAGAAAAATCCACAATTTCTGAAAAATCAAACAAAAAATACCAATATCCACATAAAGTAAGTCATACCCTTTTTGACTGAGCAATTCTATTTCTAGGAATTTATCCAAAAGAAATAACTGGAGAATGCATGTACAATGATGTTCATCTCAGCATTGTTTATTACAGTGAAAAATTAGAAACATCTGAAATGCTTAACAATAGAGATTTGGCTCAGTTAATTACATTTCAGACATTCAATTGAATACCATGCAAACATCAAAAAACTGTGTTCCCTGAAAGTATTTAATGACTTGGAAACATGTTCAGAGCATATTGTTAAATGAAGAAAGCAGATAACAAAACAATATGTTCATTATGTTTCTAATTTTGTAAAATAAATGTATAAAGAAAACAATAATAATATTAAATGATACCAGAAGTAGTAGTATCATTAAAGATTGAGAACACAGGCTGTGGAGTCAGAACTTCTGGGTTCGAATTCCAGCTCGACAACTTTCTTGCTGTGTGATTTTGGAAAGTTCTTCTTTTTGTTTCAGTTTCCTCACTGGTGAAGTAGGGACAGCGTCTGCCACCACCTCATAGGGTTTTTTTTGTGAAGATTAAATAAGTTTGTGCATGTGAAGTGTAAGAAGACTTCCTGGCACAAAATAAATGTAATAGTAATGTTGGCTATTATTAATTGTTAAAGTAAAGTAATTCGTAACAAACAAAAGATAAACACTTTCTATGTAAATCCCTCCAGCTATTAATTGCCTAAGTTGGGATTTGAATCTAAGCCTGTCTGACTCCAAGAATTTGAACACTGAACCATTATGTAATTCAGGAAAAGAAATTCATTTCTTCTTTCATAATTGTAAGATAATGCATAACTTTACTTTCTTTGCAACTTTTTGGGTCTTCTAAAATTTTAACAATAAATACTTAGTGATTTTATAACTAGAAAAACATTATGTCTACGCTACGTTTTCTACACTACAGTTGTGTAGGTGAAACAAAACTTATTGCACTGAATTTTTGCCTTGATCAACCAATTGGCCAAGAACTTTATTGCTGCACCATGACTAGGAGAAGGGGTGAGCTGTATTGGAGATGCTTCAAATAGTAGAGGCTGTCGAATTTGTAGTCAGGTTACAGGCACTCTATAGGGCTTGGCACAGAGTTCCATAATCAGCATGAGTTCCAGGATCAGACAGAACTGAGTTCAAGTCCTGAAGCTGTCAGCTACAGGCCCTCAGACAAATTACTTAGCTGCTCAGAGTCTCAATTTCCTCCTCTATGCAACAAGATAATAGTAGCTTCACATGGTGTCCCAGGGATTTAGAGCTCTATGTGAAGAGGTCATTGCTATTCCAGGTAAACAGTAGGTGCTCAACTGTAGGCAGTCGCTGAGAGGATTATGGAATTTCGAACTGTCTCTTAGAGCTACTGAACTTCCCTACACCCACATGAAGTTGGGGAGTCCTCATTCCTAAACACTAACCTTAAGCGGTGGAAATAAAGTATAAAACCACCAACCACTGGTTGGGTGGACCAATGTCAGAAAGCTCTCTGTAACTTATTTCCATATTGCAGGAAAATTTTGCCTTTGCTTTTGAGTGTGTATCCTCCTGTTAAAGAACAGCTAAAACACCAAATGCAATAGCTTTTTATAAGATGTTAAAAATACATCAAGGATTAAACCCTGCCTGCCTTTTGCTGATTTGGAAATGGGCTTGAATACATTCCTTGCAACCAGATTGGATTACTATTACTTTTACTCTGCAATACTGCCAGACTTTTTCTTTTTTTTTTTTATTACTAGGACTTGCTCTGAGTCCAGAACATGGCAATAGGAATTTACTCTGGCAATTCTGCAGCTCAGTCTGCTCACCAGCCCCTAAATCTCAACAAAGCATTCTGAATTTCAGCCAGAATTGATTGGAAAATTGGCCTTATAATTCACAAGGGTTCAGATTTGAGATCAGTTAACACCAGACTTCTGGAAACATTGGCTGCCCCCGTGGGCCAGTGAGTGGTGAGGTTATTCTCCTTGAAAAAAGAGCTGAAAGTCATTCCTTTCTTCCTCACTTAGTGATTTCAGACTTCTCATGCTGCTAAGCACTGCTCTGAGAGAAGGAGCGCACATCGTGTTGCGCAGGCTTTCCACAGAAGGAGAAACGTGTTCGTGCAGAAGGGCTCCTGAGACCCAGGCTCTGGATTCTCAGCTGAGCCCCAGAGAAGGGCAGCATTTGCTGAGTGCTGTGAACTGAATTGTGTCCTCCCAAAATTCATATCCCTAAAATGATGGTGTTTGGAGGTGAGGCTTTAGGAGGTAATTAGGTTTAGATAAAGTTGTGAAGGTGGGGCTACCATGATGGAATTAGTATCTTTATAAGAAGAAGAGACCAGAGGTTTCTTTCCACCATGTGAAGATGGCCAAACTGTGAAGATGGCAAACTGGGAAGTGGACCCACATCAGACACCGAATCTGCCAGCATCTTGATCTTGGACTCCCCAGCCTCCAAAACTGAAAGAAATAAATATTTCTTGTTTAAACCATCCAATGTATTATACTTTGTAACAGTAACCTAAGCTGACTAAACTAGGAGTTATGATAGACTGTCATTCACATCTCCTAAATCTCAGGCTGTGGCTATTTTTTGCCTATTTTGCTATGTCTCATTTATGAAAGACTTTGATATCCCTCTGGATGGTGGGCCATCCATGAACCAACGAACCAGACCATCCCCTAAATGTGGCCCAGATCTCAGCAACATGTAACACATCTAATTAATCCATGGAGGAACAATGTATTAATACATTCATCGTATTTTCAAATCGTTGCTTCCCCACACACCCTTTTGGCCCCTCATTGAACGATGTTGCCTGTGGAGCAAGTACAAATGCCTCTGAGAAGTTGCAAGCCCACTTCGGAATGCATGTTCCTTGTTCCAGTTGGATTGCCTTCTGAACATGGAACTATTTAAAAATCAGAATACTGCTGTCCTGGAAGTGGGAGAAACATATGAGAAGATGCATTCTGGCACTGTTTCCTGTAATGCAGGGTCGGACCCATGCTGAATTTAGCCTTTCAAGTCCCTGCACCCATTTTAAACATAATGCCTTCACGGTCTGAGAATTGCAGCTGTGCAGAATTGTGGGTTGAAACTATATAAACCTAAGCAGCAGAAGCTTTATCCAAATTGGACTTCTGACATACATTGGGAGACCCTTTAATTACACGATCAATAAGATTTTAGAGAAAGCTTAGAAGGTCACTAACATCACTTGTGAGATGTAGTAAAATATGATGGAAGAAAAACCTGAGAATGCTGTGTCAAGAGTCCGATCAATAGCCACTAGATTTTATCTGTGTCAAATTTAAGAACATTTAACATCTGTGCCAGAACAGTGCAAAGGCAGTTATGTGAACTATCCAGCTGCTTCCCAGAACCCAAAATTTCACTGGACATCATCTGTAAGGAATATGCAGAAGGCAGCCAGTGAAGGGGCTCAGCAATGCAACTCATAAAAGCTTGCAAACAAACAGATTTCCACGTTGGCAAGCCAAGTCCCAAATGTTACTTACAGCTGGGTAAATTTGACCTTCCAAATGTTTGTTCTTCTTTGTCACCCATTTTAAAAACAAGAGACCCAATCCAAGGTTACGTGGAAGAAAATTTTGCAATGCCAGGTTGGTTTAGGGATAGGGCTGTGGAATTATATTGCCTCTGTCGGAATCTCATCCCCTCTACTTAGTTACTGCATGACCTTAGGCAAACTGCTCAGCTTCTCTAATCTTTTGTTCTCTCATTTATGAAGTGGCTGCACCTACCTCCTAGGGTGTGTTGAGGATTGAGTGTGTTAATCTATTTGAAGCCCTCAGCACAGTGCCTGGCACATAGCAAGGACTCAATTAACGTAAGGCTATTATTGAAACAGTTTCCTGTGTCTTACTAATAAAACATTCTGCATGTGCAACAACACACCTAATGGATCTGGGCATATGGCAGCAAAGGCGGTCTGCAGGAGGTGAGTAAGGGAAAAGCAAAGATTGCTTAGCTATGCATAATCATGGTTATTAATATCTCTTATTGAGCACTTACTGAGTGCCTGGCACTGTGTTAGGCACTTTATGAATATTATATCATTTAATTGCCATGGAATATTACAAGATGAATACTATTCTCATTCTTCATACAAGGCAATCAAAGCACAAATCAAATGATTTACCTTTCATACAACGTAAATCAGCATAATTACTTAACAGCGATGTTAAGTAATTTACCCAGACTAAGACATCCAGAAAATAGCCTCAGATGTGGAACCTTCTGATTCTATAACTTTCGTTGTTCTGAAGCCAACTACCATAATCTTTAAGTCCCTCGAGACTGCTTGGTGCAGCTTTGGCATGAAACACAATGGCTTGCCCCCAGATGTTGGGAGATTTCTGAGTCACACCACACCAGCATAGTCCTGTATAATACAATGGGTGTCCGCCACACTCTGCTTGCACACTGTCATGGGAATGGGCAGGACGGAGGTCTCTGTATGCCCATCCTGTTTCAGAAAGGTGGAGGAAACAGAGCAAATACATAGGCAAAGCTAAGACAAATGGTCTCCCATCCTTCGACGTTCTCTTTCCCCTGATGAGGCAGATTTACAGGGCTAAGCCTCAAGATATATTCAGTTCAGGTGAGTATGACAAGCATTTATAAAAAGTGGCACATCATAGGTGTTGTGTAGGGGAGTCAGCACAGAAAGATGAATCATATTGTAATCGCACACAAGGAAAGTGCATGAAAAAAAAAAAACAAGCAACTATAAAACTGTATATTAAAGCAGAGAGATGAAGTACTTGAACTTTGGAAATAGACTTGAATTTGAATCCTGGTTTCAGGATTTCCCAGTATATGGATTCAGACAAATCGCTTTACTTTTGCATTTGTAAAATGGTTCTACCATGTAATCCCTACCACACTGCTAGGAGAATGAAATGGCATAAAACACATAAACGATTTAGTGCTTGCACCTAAGTAGCACTCCGTAGTATTAGCTATTGTGATCGAAGACCACCTGCCTAGATCTAGTGCCAGCCTCCCCACCCACTGAGTTTGTGTTCCTGAGCAAGTTACTGAATCACTCTGTACCTCAATTTTCCCAACGTGTAAATTGGGATAATAATAATACCTGCCTCATAGGGTTGTTACAAAGATTAAGTAAGTTAATACTCAGAGAAGTATAATATTGGACGCAGTAAGGACTCAGTGCTAGCTATAATTATTATTGTTGTGATAGTTTTCGATAGGGATAAGCATAAGATGCTGTAGGAAAACTGAGATGAGGAGGGGGTAAGAAAAGTTTCCTAGAACACGGGGTGAAAGTGAGCACACACCAGGTTGGGAGGGGTGAGCAGGGACAGCAAGGGAAATGGCGGGATTTAGAGACAGCTCGTCTTCCATTTTCTTATGCTCAGTCTTCAGTGGAGACCTTGCCTCTCACATCTCTTGCTTTTGCTGGTTGCAGTCATGGGTCCTGCAATTGGTTTGAAGGCAAATTCCAAGCTAGGGAGGGCAAGGGAGGGGGTGCACGGAGAATGCAGTACCCCTTTTTGAAAAAGGGCTGCAGCGATTTAGCCGATTATTTAACACTGTGGAATGCAGTAAGGTCAGAGACTGGCTCACCTTTCAATGTAACTACAGCCCCAATGAGCAATCTCTAAAATTGCTTGAAGTCATTTACACCAATGAATGCATATGCATTAGAGTCTGGTTAAAGATTTAGAGGATAAGCTGGTTAATAGAATTAATTTGATATATCCAGTATAATTCAGTGGAATACGTGAGTGCCCTTCAGAGCCTAAGACTGATGGGAGAGGAACAAATCCTTGTACCAGCCATTAAAGAAGGATTAGTTGGCTTCTGAAGGAGTAAGCCCATGAATTTCATTCCTCTTTAGCTGTATGAACAATGGATGTCTTGATAAATTGCCTTGCTATAAACAATTTACTGGAAACTTGGACTGATCCATTCTTCCTTCCTTCCTTCCTTCCTTCCTTCCTTCCTTCCTTCCTTCCTTCCTTCCTTCCTTCCTTCCTTCCTTCCTTCCTTCCTTCCTCCTTTCTTTCTTTCCTTCCTATCTTCCTTTCTTTCCCTTTTTGCCACATCACACTCCTTCCATGGTTATACCTGATCCCTTTACCTTATTTCTGAAGCCAGGAAGGGATACATAGAAGACCAAGGTCATTATCCTTTGTGAGATGGGGTGGGTAGAAGGAGTCTGCCTCTATCCTTCTCTGAGTAGGTGGAGTGAGGACCCTGGAGAGAACAGTGGCTAGCTTTCTTAGACAAAAACATGTCCTGGCTCAGTACTGAGGCTGCTGGTGGTAGTTGTGAAGCCGGCCAGCCAAGAGAATCTAATATTTACTGTAGGTCACCAAGACATAGATGTCCCCATATTTTGCTGCTGAAACATTACTTTGTAGGACCAAATGTCTAGGTTTTTGAAGGTGATTCAAAACAGAAGTAAATTATATTTTGCTAGGAGAAATAAAAGCGTCTTCCTCCATCCCTGCTCACTTTGTGATGCCAAATTAGGGAGACTTTCTGGCCTAGGAATAGGAAAAAATAGTTGGGGAGGTGTTTTAAGATGATGAGAAAGGTTCTTTTTAAGCCACTCTCAGTGATATAATTTTTTATGTCACTTTCATGTAATTTTTTAAGCTGTCAAATTGGAACAGTGGAGAGGTTTTTCTATCTGGGAAAAAGAATTTGGGAGTAAATGCTGATTGCTCTTCTAGACTATGTTTCTCTGTGGCCAGCATGACTAACAAAATATTCTGTCACTGAGCAGGACATTCGAGGGGAATTTTAACAAAAGAAAGAAGCTAAAGGAAAAAAAAGTATACTTTTTAAACTTACATAAAAGGATCCAATGGCAAGGTTGTTTTGACCTTCAGGGATCATGCAAAGTGAGCAGCCTAGTGCCTAGCAGATAGGAACCCTGTAAAAACAGATAAGAAACCAGGTGGGGGATATACCTGATGTCTATTTTGCTCAAAATAGTATAGGTATTACATCCTATATTAATTCATGTTCCTAAATAAATTCCCTTTCTAGACTATAATCTCTTGAAAGACAGTCATTGTTTTCCTTTTTCTCTCTTTACCCCTCCCAGAGTAAATAAAAGTGAAAACCGTGGGCCAGAGAGCAAGGAAGGCCTGGGCTGATAGCCTAGTGTTGACTGGTCTTGGGCAAGTTTCCTCACCTCAATATGCCTCGGTGTCCTAACTGTACAATGGGGATACTGATGCTTATGTTACACCTCAAGGAGTGGTTGCAAGGATTCAAGTAGAGTGTTTTGACAGCAACTAGCACGGAAACTTGCAACTCCTCCTTTGCATAACTGTCCATGCCCCTTCCCTCTGTTTGTCAGCGAAGACCCTGCCTCGCATGCAGGACGTGATCAGTACGCGGGAACATTGCTTTGAGCAGAGAGCCGTGACTCTGACTTGTTCCACAGAAGTTTCTACACTGGTTGCAGTTGTGTAGCTGTGTTCGTGCCCTCTGTATGCAGTCACGTGGCTGTTCGCAGCGTAAGTGGGTGCTGTCAAAGCCCAGGGCAGGGCCACGGCAGAGCAACTCCTCTCGCTCTGGCTACGGCAGGGCTTTTCCAGGCCACGGCAGACAAAATCCATGTTGGATCCAAACAGGTCAAGGGGGAGAGAAGTACAGAAAAATGTGAGGAAAGCAAATAGGGGGCAACAGAGGAATAAAAAGGGAGGGATGCAAATAAATATGTTTTTGAAACACTCTTCTAATTCTTTGGGAAGAACAGACAGCAGCATTGAGCTATGCCCCCAAAATAGATCTGAGCAAACATTTGCCAACGATCTGGAAAAGAAAAAATCTTTCCTGACATTTCTCTTTAAGTAACAGTGGAACTCGGGACTCCGGGAAGGGAGGGTGGTGCTGAGGCCAGGCAAGGTATTGCCCACCCTTCATAAGGTTCTCTCGGGCCCCACCGCCAAAGTTCAGACCTGGCTTGTGACAAGAGAACCTCTGAATGCTGCGGTTTGGATTTTGCCTGTGGCTTAATTTTCATATGTGAGGTCTTCTCATCCCCAAGAAACCAGGCCTCGCCTAATCGAAATCAGACAGAAAGGCCACACACATTTGCAAGAATGCAGGCCATCTTGCCTTTCTTGGTGATTTGCGTGGGCTCTCTTCAGCGGAAGGAAAGAGGTAGGAATGGGAGTCAAGGGTGATCAGTCCTTCTCCTTTCCTCCTACCTAGACCAACAGTTTACAAACTGGGTATTCCAGGGCGTGGCCATTGATATTAATATGAAATTGTTGTTAGGACAAATAAGTTTGGGAAATGGGTTTAACAAAGTGAAAGCGGTCTTTTTCCTGCAGGGCACACGGATAGGCTGAACATGTATTATGCTCATTCTCAGTCCCCCTGTTGGTTGTTCCCGTCGGCAGCATTTGATGCTCTCTCCCACTCTGTCCTTGATATACTTTCTCCAGGTAACACCCACGTTGCCAGGTTCTCTTGGTTTTTTCCTACTTCACTGGCCTCTCTTTCTCAGTATCCTTTATAGGATTTGTCTTCCTCTTCCACACCTGGGCAGACTGGGCCTCAGCCTCAGTTCCTCCCCTACTCCAGGAACATGCACTCGTTGGGTGGTCGCCTTGGTTTATGGGCCTTCAACACTGTGCATATGCCGGTGATGCCAACACTTTTTTCCCTCTTAGTGTGACCACACCAATTATCTCCAGATCCATACTTTCAATTCTACAAGTGACATAGATATGTAAATATATGACTATATTACATACATAAATATCTAATAAACATTTCACGTGTAATATCTCACAAACCGAACTCCCTTCATAGTTTCCACATAGTTTTCCAGTTTCAGTGAATGGTACCACTGTTTTCCCCATTACTCGGGCCCAAAATGTAGAAGGCATCCTCGATTTCTCATTCCTTAGCACTGTACGTCCAATTTCACCCCACGTCTTAACTGCATTACCTTTCAACTATGTCTTGAACCTGATCATTTTACCACGAATGTGCTATTCCAAGCCATCGTCATCTTTCACATAGACTATGGTGTTCGCCTTCTAACCAGTTCTCCCCTGGGTTGTATTAACTCTTCACGGTCAATTAACAATACTGCATGATTTGAAAAACAGAAATCAGATCATGTCACTCCCCTCTTCGATAACCTCCCAAGATATCTCTGTCTTACTAAAAATAAGCTATGAACTTTTCCCCATACCCTAAAAAGTCCCCTATAATCCTACCCCTACATACCTCTCCAACCTTATCTGCTACCTCTGTACCCCTTACTCACATCTCCAGAGACGATCAGTGTTTGTGCCACTCTGAACAGACCCAGGTCTGCCTCAGGGCCTTTACACTGGCTATATTATTGGCCAGTATTGTTCTGCCTCATGGTCTCCACGGGCTTTTTTTCCACAAGTTCAATGAATAATTGGTACTTTTTCCTCTCCGAGCCTCAGCTTTCCTTGTCTGTAGGATGATCTCCAAAAAATATTCTGTACTTTTGTTATATAAGGGAGCTGCTACATTGACAAGCATGACAAGGGCCAGAATTTGCAGATTGCAAAAATGTCAGCACATGGAATAGCATTTTTTTTTTAAAAAAATGCTATGGATACATAATAGTCGTACATTTTTATGGGGTACATGTAATATTTTGAAACAAGCAACAATGTGTAATGATCAAATTAGGGTGATGGTGATATCCATCATCAAAACCACTTATCATTTCTTTGTGTTAGGAACATTCCAATTCCATGCCTCTAGGTATTTTGAAATATGCAATAAATTATTGTTAACTATAGTTGCCCTATTGTGCTACTGAACACAAGATCTTATTCCCTCTCTCTAACTGTATTGTTTTACCCATTAGCCAACTCCTGTTTATCCCCGTCTCCCCAGTTCCCTTCCCAGCCTCTGGTAACCATCATTCTATTCTCTATTTCCATGAGGTCAATTTTTTTTAGCTCCCATATATGAGTGAGAACATGTGATATTTGTCTTTCTGTGCCTGGTTTATTTCACTTAACACAATGTCCTTCAGTTCCATCCACATTGTTGTAAATGGCAGGATTTTATTCATTTTTATGGCTGAGAAATATTTCCTTGTTTGTATGCACTGCATTTTCTTTATCCATTCATTCATTGATGGGCACTTAGGCTGATTCCATATCTCGGCTATTGTGACCAGGGCTGCAATAAACCTGGGAGGGCAAATATCTCTTCCATAAACTGATTTCCTTTCTTTTGGATATATACCCAGCAGTGGGATTGCCATATAATATGATAGTTCAATTTTTAGTATTTTGAGGAATCTCCAGACTGTTTTCCATAGTGTATGTACTAATTTATATTCCCACCAACATTGTGCAAGCATGGGGCAGAATTTTGATCCCAGACAATAGGATTAATTCATATTATCAATAACCAGATCAAACTTAAAGACATATTAGAAATTTAGTACTATAATTCACCAGGCCTTTCTCATTTTAGTATGGACTATCTTAGTCATTCCGAAGTGAAGACATAATGTATTGTAAATCTGGCTGTATTCCCATGTTCACTGTGAAAATGTTTCATTCCTTGGTTAGATGTCTGAACTAAAGTTGAATCATTTCTTTGAGCAAGACAGTATTTCAGGGGCTTTTCCAGGAAGTTCATGAGTAAACATATTTTCTTCTCATGATAACCTTCTGATGTGAGTATGATTATCCTAATTTTATAGATGAAGAAAGTGAGGCTTGGTGGGTGAAACTGACTTCCCTAAGGACACAGAGCTAACAAGTGCTATAGCTGATCTTTGAACTCAGATTTTTATTTTACTAACTCACATTGCTGGTTCATGAAACATTGTGTTCAGTTCAGTTATGAACTTTTAAGTGTATTGGGGCAGAAGTTTCCATTAATAATAAGAACATTTGATTATGTATGTTATGGTTAAAGGCCATGGGTCATTAATATAAAGAGGAAAGTTTTAGATTGCATTGGTGTTTGGTCTTTAAATCTCAGAGTATTTTTATAAGGAAGAATATATAACATTATGGATGCATTTAACAGATTAAACTGAAGGCAATGAAAGCCTTTCTCAAGGAAACAGATTTTCATTGAGAACTATCTTATATTAGGATGATTTTCCTCATGAGGCAGTGGTTTCCTCATCCCTGGAGGGACATCAACAGAGACTAGACAATCTCTGGTAAGGATGTTATAGACTAGAGAACCTTCCTGAATCACATATGTTAGACCAGACAGTCCCACACAAGCTCGACTAGTCCCACGCAAGTCCTTTAGGGTTCTTTCAACCTTAAGACATGGTTGTTCAGTCAATTCAGTCAATACAAATTATTCTGAGTTTCAGCTTGGTTTCTCCCAAGGCAGAGTCAGATAAGGACAGGGTGTCAGGAAGTTTAGTTGGGAAGTGATCCTGGGAAGTAGGAGTGAGAATTGGGCAGGAGAGACAGGGAATGAGGACAAGCCAATCAACTGTGGGCTGTTGAGCTGATGACTATTATGCTGACACCTGACTGGGGCCACGTAAACTGAGGTTCTACCCAGGCTTTCCCTTACTTATCAACTTCTACCCAACTGGTAAAGGCTGTGCCTACACCAGAGCTGAGCAGGCTTTTAAAGTTCCAGAGAAGGCCATGGGGAAGATGTGTGGAGGGATACTGTATTGTGGTGCACCCCTGAAGGTGCATTTTGAACTGTCCATCACAGCTACTCTAAGGTAGGAGAAAGGCTGAGAATATGCAATGTGGGGCACCAAAAGCTTTTACTGTACCTAGTCTTTGGTTTGATTTGTTTTCTAGGCTGAGGTCTGAAACAATGAGCAGGAGCCCCATGACAAATGCTTGGTTCACTCTGGTCTTCTTCTGAGTACAGGATTAGCCATGGTTCCTATGTTAGGCAGAATAATGCCCCGCTACCCCAAACACGGCCCCCTCCTAATTCCTGGAACTTACGAATATGTTAGGTTATACAGCTATGAGGAATCGAAGTTGCAGATGGAATTGAGTTTATTGATCAGCAAGCCTTGAGATGGGAACATTATCCTGGATTATCTGGGCGGGTCTAATATAATCACAAGTGTCCTTATAACTGGAAGATAGAGGCAGAGGAAGAGAATCAGAGAGATGGAAGCATGAAAAGGACATTGTTGGCTTTGAAGATGGAGGATGGGGCCAAATGCCAAGGAATGCAGGCAACTTCTAGAATCTGGAAAAGGCAGGGAAATAGATTATTCTCCCTTAGAGCCTCCTGAAGGAATGCAGCCCTCAAAGCCCCTCAATTTTAGCCACTGAGACCTATTTCAAGCCATGACCTCTAGAACTATAAGATAATAAATGTGTATTGTTTAAGCCACTAAGTTCGCGGTAATTTGTTACAGCAGCAATAGAAAATTAATGCAGTGCCCTATTCCACAGTACTATAAGGCAATCTGTGGAGTGTAATCCAAAAAGGATTACTACATTAGTCAACCTTTGGCTAAAATAGTGCTGCTACAAGATGAACAACCTTCAAGTCTGTGGCTTACAATGATAAAAATATATTTCAGGCTCACAGCTTGCTGAAATTCAGTTGTAGTACACACATGAATCCGTATATACTATCAGCACATGGCTGGGCTCTGCTGGGCTTGGCTGGGCTATATTGGGCTCTAGGCTTAGGGATGGGCTGAGGTCGGCTCTAAACACTTTCGTTCTAGGACTCAGGTGGAAGAAGCAGCAGCTCCCTAGGACATACTGTTCTCCTGGCAGAGGGAAGAAGCTCCAAAAGACTAACATAAATTTTCCATGTCTGTTAAGGAAAATTGGTTGTAGCAGACAGACAGTTACTTCTGCCCGCATTTTATTGGCCACATAAGTCATAAGATTCTGCCCAAGTCATTGAAAGCAGGAAAATCACTCTCACCCAACAAAAGAAGAATGGCAAGATCGTGGAGGGAAGAGAGCCTTGTGGATGAATAATACAATCTACTTCAGTCACCACGGGGTGTCAGTGGCTGAGAAGTTGTGAGCTCACCAGTCTCCTGCACAGACAGGTCTTGTCCTGTTCTGGCCAAAATGACTGAGTCTTCCAATGAATGGTCCAAATCCACAGAGATCTGTGAGGCTGAAATGTGTCTGAACAGATTCTTAGAATCCTAGCTCTGAGAATCACACAAGGAAGTATAATACAATTACCACTTTTTTAATAGAGAAAAGTGAGGCCTAGAGAAGGGTTTTCCAAAAACCAGACAGTAAGTAGCAGAGCTGATAATAGAGCAAAGATCTCCAAATTCTCAGTTTGAGGCTCAAGCCACAGTTTTCTTAATTCTAAAATCCTGCCCCTGAGTACCCCACCAGTTTTGTTACTGCTCCAGGTCCTTTGGGATCTATATACTAACAGTGCTACTGAATTGAAAAAGGTGAGGTTGACTACACCAGCATCAACACACAAAGTCTTCATTTTTCTCCTCTGAAGCTTAGGTTTGAACAAACCTTTATTTTGGCTGGGTCTAGGGAAACCCCATTCTGCCTCTGCCCGAGGTTCTGCTTGGGTGTTGTGGAGCAGTGATTCAGAAGAAAAGCACCTTCCAAACCCACACGGGTTTCTTGTTCTTCTTTTTTTCCCCTACACCAGTCATTTTTGGACCAGTCTGAGATGCCCAGATGGAGAGTGCTGGAGACACAGACACAGAAGCTCTCTTTCTGGCCCCAGGTCAGGAAGGGCATCTTCAGGGGCTTTCTCAGACTTTCTCTCCCCGGAAAGTTTCAATCTTCCAGAGGAAAAAGGCTAGATTTGTTTTATGTGCTTGAAAAGCTCTTTTGTTATCCTTTTGTTTCTCCTAACCATGGTAACACCCTAGGTCAGCTGTCATCTGCTCTAGGGAGACATCCCTGATTTTCCTGAGCAGAGCAGAGCAATGACTGAGCTCATAACCTCATAGGCACAGACACCCCTGGGTGACTGAAGTAGATTGTGCAGCTCTATTCTGTCACTTGTCATATTGTATTATGCTTTAATTTTTTTTTCGTATAGCTACTTTTATCAACAAATTATGTTCTCTTCCATTGCTGGGACTTTATTTTATTTACCGTTATGTCCTGAGAATTGAGTATAATGTCTACCATAGAGAAGGCATTTAGGAAACACTTATATGATTAATGGTGGAAACGAGTTTATCACTTCTTTTATTTTAGCTAACAGCTTATGATAACATCACATAATGAAATATACACAATAGTAATTTATTAAATATCCATGAATGAATGTATAAATATTATACATGAAGATGATGTGACAATTACTGAGTATCTTCTATGGACCAATCTCTGCTCTCCACATATCATCTCAATACACAGAATCAGGCACAGATTTACACACATGCATGTTCACATGATGAATGCTAAAAACTTTTTTAAAAATAAAAAAAAATACAGGTAAGGAAATGCTGTGATGTGAATTTGTGTTATCCCAGAATTCATATGTTGAAAGTAATCGCTGATGTGACAGTATTTAGAAGTGGGATCTCTGGAAAGTGATGGGCCTATGAGGGCTCTGCCCTCATAAATGGGATTAGTGCCCTCATAAAAGAGACTCCAGAGAGCTTGTTTACTGCTTCCACCATACGATGACACGTAGCAGGCGTCATCTGTGAGGAATGGGCCTTCACCAGACATCAGATCAGCTGGTGCCTTGATCTTGGACTTCCCAGCCTCCTCCAGAACTGTGAACAATAAATTCATGCTGTTTATAAATTTCCCATTCTAAGATATTTTTATAGCAGCCCAAATGGACTAAGACAGAAAATTTAAATTTCTTTTAGATTACTCATTATATTACAATTCAAAGACAATGCTTTTCATGTTGTGTTGAAAATCATTCCGGAATTTTTTAATTGCATGCATTTTTTCTTTAAGAATGTGATCATATTCTTGTTGAGTTTTATTTTTAAATTTGAATTAGTGATAGCTATTTGTTGGTTGTCTTATAAGTACACTAATGACAGTTGTGTTTTTCCTTAGCTAAAAGTTAAAATTGATATAGTTGTAACATCTATCACTCTTTTTAAAAATGATTCCTACCATTAATGTTATACAGAAAAATGTCTTGAAATGCCAAGATTATAAAAAATATTGATCTCTATTTTCTTGTACTTTAATTCCTTTTAATGTTTTTTTCCTCTTTCCCTTCTTCCCTCCCTCCTTCCTCTTTTTCTCTTTCCTTTTTTTATTCAGTCAAATCTTAAATCCAAGTGAAATTTTGTTTTATTTTATGAAATAAGGCAAGGATCTAACCTTATTTTATTTTTTCTAATAGGTAATTGAATAGTTTTAAATAATTTATACTATTCTCTAGTAGGTTGTGGTGCTTTGAATTTTCTAAGTTAACAATCATATGATGTGTAAAAAAATATTTTTCTATCCTCTTGATTAATAGTTACATGTTATGTATGTTATACATAGTCTTTTTCTTACAACAACGGCTATAACAATGTTCTTAGTGGTGATAATGGAATCTGTATCTCTTTTGACATTTTAAGAAAAATGATTCAATTGAAGTTACAGTATTCAATGTGACAATGGTTGTTAGTGTAAGTTAGGTAACCTTAATAATGTTTGATAAATGTTCATATTTTCCTATTCTACTAAGTTTTTCTTTTAAATTAAGCAACAGATAAGCATGAGAGAGCATAAAAAGTTAAGAGAAATATAGAAACAGAAATCGTGGCAGTTATATAGTTTAAATACATTTTTTAAAAAGCCAAAGTACTATCAGGTTGAATTTTAAAAAGAGAAAATTTTATTAATATGCTGTCTATAACAGTTGTTCCCAAATAAAATGGTACGCACAAAAAAATGAAATATGGATTTTGGACAAAAGCGTTTGTTTACAACTCAAAAAGCAAATCAGCAAATGAATAAGAAACAGGACAAATAAACCACTAATTGTCTCTTTTATTATTATTAAATGATCCACTCACCACCTATAAGTTATTCTTTAAGTTCCTAGGCCTGGCATTTAAGAATTTTCCCAAAACATTACTACTCATCGCTTCTTAAACACAACGTGAGACTCTTTTCTCATTTCTTTCATTTAGAATGTTTTTCCAATTCCATGGGTTCTCTTCATTCGTGACGTGCAAACTTGTGTTTCTCCTCCAGGGGGCTTTTGCAGTCACTTTTCCCTTTGGTCATTATCCTTTCCTTTGAAATTCTTTATTTCTTCCTGCCCGAGTGGTTCTGGAGGAACTCAGAAAGTGTCACTTGTCCCTCTATGTCCCTGTCTTAGGCGGTCCTGCTCAATGTCATTTCTCTGCGGATTACTGCAGCAGCTCCTAAGTGGTCTCCTTGTCTTTAGGATTTTAATTCATTCTCCCTTCTGCAGTCTACCTGACCTGCAGGTAATGAATACAAGACTATACACCACTCTTGCTTCTAGCCATTCTTTGTCTTTATTTGTCCTTAGGATTAAGTCAAAGTTTCCTACTGTGTCATTTAAGGCTATTTTTAAGTTAGGCCCCACTTGTTTTCCAAATCTCATATCACCACCTCAGGCATAAAAATTCCTTTCAGTTCCCCAAATTTGCCAGGTAATCTCTCACCTTTAGATCACTTTCACATCTTTTCCCTCTGGCTGGGACATTCCTCTCCTCGCTCTTCATCTAACCCCTTCTTCAGGTTTCATCCTCAATGTTACTTCTCTACCTCCTGGAATGGTTAGGTGACCCTGCTGTGTACGCTCATGGTGCTGTGATCATCCCCTCTTCAGAGAACCATAGAAAAATGGTTAGTTGCATTTTCAAAGGTACATCCTCATGGACACATAGAAGGGACTGAATAAAATGTTCTTAACTTGTATTTTCTGGTATCTAACATAGTCCTTGGCATAGTGAACTTAATTCAATAAATATTTGTTGTACGGAATAATAAAGCAGAGCCCAGTGTTCATCTCAATCAACGTCTTTTCTTAATAATATAGGCAGGGACAAATTAATGAACATTTATTTGGAAGACATCTTTTCAGAGCTGTAGCTTCCAAATGATTTGTGTGTGCCCGGTAGTCAATCAATGAGCTCTATTTTATTGGTCTAAAAATAAACAGGGAGTATTACATTGCCAGAAATGATCTCAGCTCACCTCCAGGAGGTTAAGTCTTCATTGGAGGCATTTTTGTTGCTCAGCTGCAGAATGGAGGTCCCCTCCAGCAATTTCCAATTAGCTAAAGGGGTTTAGGGATGATTTTGGCAACCTGACCCAGCTTGGGCACGAGTTTGTTTCATTTCTTACTGTGCACATCTTGCCATTACTGAAACTGTGAGTCAGGCTGATAGCAGCCAAGCAAGTAGCTGAACCAGCATGTCCAAGGAGATCGGAAGTGTCCTTGGTTAAAGTCTTAGATGCTACCCACTAGGGGCAGATGTCCTAGCAGTGATGTCACTTTCTTCCTATTCAGGTCATAGCTATACAACAGGCTTTGTGCAACGAAGATGTCAAATTGAAATTATGAGTGCCCTGAGAGTGCTTGTTTAGGGAATTGTTATCTATGTATGCATATATATATATATTCATGTTTATTTAGTTACTAGAGACCCAAGAGATAGGAATTCTAGTTCTTGCTCCATCATGATTCAATGTATGACCTTGGGCAACCTAGAATCTCTTGTTTGGACCTCTGTTGTCCCATCTACACCACCACTGTGTTGGAAAGATAATCTATCAGACCCCTTTTAGCAACTTGTTCTCTTAATTATCATGGAATATGGCAACATTTATTTCATTGCGTTTAAGGCACCATGAATCCTTTGAAAGCACGGCCAGCAACTCAATGGTTCTGTTTAGTCTTTTATTACTACTGCCTCAAACAGGTCTGTATTCATCAAAATTCAAAACTCTTGCCAATCTGTAGTGGAATTTAGAAGGGAAGCTGGGTTGCCTTCTGCTGGTTGACTATGGCCAGGTTTAAGCAGCATGGGATTGGAATTGGGAACCAGAATCCAATGGGCAAAGTGGAGTTTTTCTAAGATGGCTAAGATGTGTAACTGAATTCCAGAACCTAATTTGGAATCCAATTTGTGGTCACTTTTTAGACCCTCTGAAAGTGAATTATCAAGAAAGTTATGATGTCACCTGACCTCTTTGAAATAAGCTTTCCTGAGCTTTACAATGTAATAGCTGATGACCTTAGGAAAGTCATCTCCAATCTCTAAACCTGGAAAGTGTGGCTTTTGGATCAGAAAGCCTCTAAGATCCCTTTTAGATAAACACTAACATTCATGGGAACTTTACAGGTCACAAAGCATAATCATGATGATTTTTTTTCTTTCTATTTGGACGTACTACAATATCTTCATCCTCCTTTCTTGCTACTCTGCCTGAGATATCACTATTGCTCTGAATGTTGAAGGGGACAGAAAAGAATAGAACAAAGGCACAGAAGCTAACGTTAATTGAAGCTTTCTGTGAACCAAGCCAAGTGCACCGAGCTTCCAATACTTTATCTCCTCTAACCCTCACAGCAGCATTGCAGCGTAGGAATTTTAATGATGAGGAAAAGCAGAATTCAAATTACATTTAGGAAGGTTATATTGAATAGATTTATCTTTGGAAAAAATAATTATTCAAAGGCTTTAGGTGAAAGTAGCATTTTAGTCTCTTGAATTTGTTTTAAACTTTTTATTTTGGGGTGTTTAGTTTTAAAATGAAAACATTCACTATATTTTCCTAGCATTAATTTGGGAAATTGGGGCCATTAAGTATATAGATCTTATTCTATTTTTTTTTAGCTGTCCTTCTTAATTTCTAAGGGTTGTTAAATGAATCAAGTGTAACACAAAAAAAGAAATAAGCAAAATACTTTTGTTTCAGCAAGTGCTTTAGACATTGGTATAAAGGAGTTTGAACTTGAAAGAGGAAATATCATGGGGATTTTAATCACTCCTTTGGCTGTACTTTTACCTTGCTCTGGCAATGCCTTTCCAGTTGGTCCCTACTCAGGAAACCTACGGAGTTTGGCCTTTGCTGCCTGGGAGACCGAGGTATGGGTTGTGCTGGAGCTCCCTCTGGCTATATGACCCTGGTCTTCATATGAGCGTTGAACTTCATAATGTTGCCATGTGAACAAACAGGCTGTTAGGATTCAACAATGAAAAGCACTGTACTTTTATCAGTACCAGGTTAGGCCTTCCCCCTTATAATTGTGCTTTATAAAGGAGAGGCCTTTTACTTGACAACCCATAATGACTGTATTTTGAATAAAAAATTGTGTTTGGGGAAAGCATATTATCCTTAAACCTCAATGAGTTCAAGGAGTGGATACTTATAGAAATTATCTAAAAGAAGCAAGTTTTTTTAAAGGTGCAATTTAATGTAATACATGTTTATTAACAGTAACAGCCCCATTCCTGGTGTGCCATCGGGAAAAGCAGGTGGAGGAATGGAGTGACAGGGAAGACGTCCTTACAATGACAGGATTTACAATAAATGAGTGCTTTAAATAGCACTTTAGCCGGGTGTGGTGATGCGCTTCTGTAGTCCCAGCTACTCGAGAGGCTGTTACTGGAGGATTACTTGAGCCTAGGTGTTTAAGTCTAGCCTGGGCAACTTACCAAGACACAGTCTTGACAAAAAAAAAAAAAAAAGCATTTTGAAAAGTAATGCACTAAGTGTTACCATTGTGAACATCTTGAATAATCTGTAGGAAGGAAAATAATATTTTCATAATCATACATGTACGAGTGTTTTTTGGCTTAGGGGAAAAATCCCAGTGAACAGCACTATTATATACTTAAAAACAAGTTTCTGTTATCTTAGATAGCTTAGATGAAAGAAATTTAGAAAGGTGATCTATTGATGACCAAGCAGTATTGTAAATATGTGTAAAGATCTAAATAAAATTTCTTTATGCAATAAAGGAGTGGGAATAAAGCATATTTCCAAATGTATTATTTTATAAAATATATCATTTTAAATATGTGACTAAATGAATAAACTAAGTCAATATTTAATTATTTATGTCACTAAAATTAATTTTTTCAAGTTGATTAAAGTTGTTTTAATTTTCTTATTGGAAATAGAACTGTGCTGTGTCTGGAGTTTCTTTATATGTGGACACTATACAATAAAAAGTGCTTCACCCACCTCAAGGCGGTGGAAGTTCTCATGGAAGTAGCAGTAGTATTAATGGTTGGAAGATTAACTTGTATATGATAAAATCTCTGACACTCCTAATTAGGTTTTTGATGACAAATAAAATACTGATTAGTGGTCCTTTTTATGTCTCAGTTCTCCTCATCCATTTACTCATTTATTCATGCCACAACCAAACATATAATAAATACATAAATATGCAAAGCAACTTGCTAGGTTCTAGTGATTCAGAGATGAAGATTGCAGGGCCCTACTCATGAGGATCTCATATTTTAGTGAATTTATATCAATATCTATATCAGAGTTTCTCATCCTAGGCACAGTTGACAATTTAGGTTGGATACTTCTTTGTTGTGAGGCACTGTCCTGGTCCCAGCCTCTGCCTGCTAGATGCTAGTAACACCCCTTCCAAGTTGTGGAAGCCAAAAAATGTCTCCAGCCAGACATTGCCAACTGTTCCTGTGGGAAAAATCCCCACTGATCCGTATAGGTATCCATATCAATATCTTGTTTCCCTAACAAGAAGAAGCTCTTAAAATTTCTTTATATTATCTCTCTCATGCCTACACAGTGGTATGTCCAGAGTACCACTATATCCTCGCTAACCACTATATCCTGGTAAAACTGTCTAAAATGATGGTCAGTGTTTTAGAAACTGAAATACTAAACTGTAAGGCCTAATGTGTGTCTTAGTTTTTGTTCTTTTTGTTTTTGCTCTGAACACGTTCCCTTGTGGGTCCAGGCATTCAGTTACAGTGAGTAGAGTCATGTATTCGAAAAAAAGAAAGAGAGAGAGAAAAAGCATGAAAAGAGCCTTCAGATTCGGTCGTCTGTGTTAGACTTCCAAATGGAAGACGTTATATACACACTCTGAAGCCTTCCTAATTTTGACTTATGCAGATCTATTGGTATAAATCCCGTAATGCTTTGAATTACACAAAGTTTAAAAATAAATGTAGATTATCTTCTAAAGAAGATATGTGAACTCAAACTATAGTTGCCAAGTAGGTGTCTCTGGGGACATATCTTAGTCAATAAAAAGGAGTGATTTGTAATAAGTTTATCAGCGGTTGGTATGTAAAGTGCTTGAGAGTGGCTTGTTCTCTTACCATGTTTAAACATTCTTTCCAATGGTATAAAAGTTATTTATTTGCTAAGCAAATCCTCTCTCTCAAAAGAATGCAGTGGTAAACTTCATTCATTCACACATCTTCATTGACTATTTTATGTACATTTTTGTTTAAATTTAAAAAATAAAGCAAATCTGTAAAATTCTCTTTAAGATGTTTTAGAAATATAAAAAAAGCTTAAAATGGAAGACTATTGTTTGATTTTAAAAATATTTGATTTCTCACCAATTTTAGACATTTTTCCGGGAAGAACTTTACTGAGGTTGGGGTGGGGAGTGGGTACGGAAAAGACTGCAAATGTGGGAAAATCTCCGCCAGATGTTTGACTTCAGTTAAACTTTTCTCCACCAGTCATTTGGCAAGATCCTCAAAAGACAGATATTGATCTCTTTCTTATGCCCTACACCCTATGTTCTAATATTTCTAAATACTAACACACCATCATAACTCAATTTCTACTACCAGGATGACATCGGTGAGATCCACGTTTCCTCCTTGACTGCACACCATCACGTAGTGCCCTCTTTCTCCCGTGAACCCTTCTCCTTCCTAGTTCTCTCTCCTTTGTCCCCAAGGATCGCATCTCTGCCATACATCCATAGAGTATTTCCCTTGAGTTGCTGATTTACTCCCAGGCTGCAGGAAAATTACTTCTAAAGAGTAGAAGTACAGTTTATCCTGTGCTGAACTGTAAAAGAAACAGATTATAAAGCTGGGCAGGCCTGGTTTTAAACCCAAGCTCTGGCATTTTCTAGCTATATGACCTTGAACAGGCACTTCATCTCTCTAACCCTCAGTGTGCTCAGCACTTTGGGGGAAGTTAAATGAGAACTATACAGAAAGTGCTTTTCTGAGTGCCTACTACCTAGTAGGGGCTCAGTAAATGGCAGGTGACCAGCATTGTCACATCATTTTTGTTGTGGGGTGTGGTCTGTGATGTGCTGAGGCTCCCCAGAATTGGACTCCTGTCTTTGCCTTCCCAGGGTCATAAAAGTGGATGGAAATTTTCTTTTACTCACTTAACAAAAATTTACTGACCACATCCTGTTCCCTAGTCTCTAGTCATAAGCAATGTATATAAAATGAACACGACTCCTCTGCCCCTACCTTATAATCAATTAAAGCATTAGTTACAGAAAGTAACATACGGTTATACATGGAAGACGGTCTACCAAGTGGGAGGGGGTGGCCGGGTTATTATAAGAAAAGATATTTTGTGTGTTGTGTGTGTGTATGTGTGTGTTCGGGTGAGTATTCACTGATTTGAACTGAGGAAGTGGGTTAAGAGAAGACTTCATTGAGATAGTAATCCAAAGTGGAGACCTAAAGCATGAAATCCCAGTTAGGATGAATCAGGTTTGAGCAAGGAAGTAGACATTCCAGATTGAAGGGACTATAAATGTGAAGGCTCAGAGATAGGGTCACGGCATGTTCAAGAAAATGGAAAGACAGTGTAGCTGAATCCAGTGAACGAGGAAGGAAGCCATGTGTCTTTATGGAGAGATGAGAATGGTGGATGGATAGCAGAACACACAGGGCTTTGCAGGCCATCCACAGAAGGATCTTGGCCTCTATCCACAAAGCAATGGGCAACTGTTTGTTTAGGCAAGGAACTAACAAAAATCAACTCATATTTTTAAACACCAAACTGGCTATGAAAAATGTATTGAAAGTGAGCAAATGTGGTGGGAAAATCATTACAAGCTTACTGTAGTAGGCCAGGAGAGAGGTGACAGCGGCTTGGATGAAGATGATAACAGAGAGGAGTGGCCTTTGCCAGTATACCCTTTGGTAGTGCTGAGTTAAGGGGACCAAATCATAAGCATATGTACCCAGTCTAGCATTGGGTCTGGGGAATCACCAGAGAATATTGGAGTCAGCCTGAAAGAGGTGATAATATGTGCTTCACAATTAATTACATCATCCCACTTATTCGTTCCACCATATGCATTCATGCAGCCATTCCTTCTTTTCCTTGCCAAACATTTACACTTATAAGGATCTATGAGAATTGCTAGACAATGATATGTGTTGAGCGAGTGGTTGACTTCTAGAGAAAATAAATCAAGCATTCTCCCAATTCTCCTCTTTCAAACTAGCAGGACAGGCTCAGCAGACACATCACAGCAAGGGGCCCATTTGCCAATCTGCCTGTTCTGATGGACCGGGAACTTGTATGATCCCAGAGCCAGAATTGACTGTGGTTTCTGCTCTATCTCTGGATAATCTAATTACCCAGGGGATAGAAAACTATATGCCTGCCTGATTTAAAAAAAAAAAAAAAGAAATACCCCCTTTGGGTTTCAACTGCTACCAGCTTCTCTGACTTGTACTGAAATCACGTCCCATTTCTTTCAGCAACCTCGTTACAAATTTATTATCAAGACTGATGATGACATCATCGGGAGAGGGACCAGGGCTGTGGTCCTTCAGCTCCTCTTTCCACATTACATAGGCAGCTTCTTCTCTCCCCTTTCAGGTCATTAATTTTTTAAAAGAGGGCTTGCTTTAAATATCCAGAGTGGTGCTTTCAGCTGTGACACAGAGAAGGTTTCCCCTTTCATAACCCGCAACACATGTCTGCTTCTGATGGAAGGCTGCTTGCCCAAGTGGGCATTTGAGATCCCTCAAAGTGTCTCCTGAGAAGTCCTTAGTCAAAGTCATGCTAAAGGCGCTTGTTAACTTTGTTTCCAAACTGTAAACAAACTGGAGATGGAGCAGGAGACCTGGCCGGGAGTTGTAGAGAATGGGCTACAAGTCTGGAGATGAAAAGAGCTTCTTTACAGATTTACGGTAGGGTGTTAATAATTCCTTTATGGCGCAGCATCCTTCTGTGTAAAATACGAATGGTTCTGTCTCTTCTCTCCTATTTAACAGAATGTAGGAAGGCTTGGGAGAGGTAGCAAGTTTTGTAAAAGCACCTCGAGGCTAATATATTCCATAAGTATATGCTGGGCAGCAACTATAAGTCAAATACTATGCTAAGCACCAGGTATACAGCAGTGAATAAAATGCGCTATGTGCCATATAATGTAGTTGGGGAGACAGATGATCTACAAGTAGGCAAGCAAATAATTATATGGTTACAAAATGAAAAATGCACTGAAGGGATTGGAATATCGTTATGTTGGGAAATGGGGAGCCTGTATAGAATGGCCCAGGAAGACCTCTCTGAGCAGTTGACATTTAAATTAAAGTTTGAAGGCTGAGGAGGAGCCAGCCATGCAGAAGATGTGTGTGTGTGTGTGTGTGTGTGTGTGTGTGTGTGTGTGCGTGCGCGCGCGCACGTGTGCAAGCAAGTGCACACGCCAGGGGAAAAGACTGGTATTTTGAGCAGAAGAACCAATTTGTCTGAAGGATAGTAAGTGAAAAAGAGTTTTGTGTGCCTGAGGAACCAAATAGAGAATGATGTGGCTGAAGGCTAATGAAAAAGGGGCTGAAAAGCATTACCCACATATAAGAAACGATAGTTCTACATTTTGCAAACAATCGAATGAAAATGCTTAAGTTAAAATGCATCCAAATAATAGATTAAATTTTCCAATCAAACTACTGCACACTAAGGACATGTTGCCAGGTGTTGCAAAAGTGAATGAGTCCTGTTGCTTCATCCTCAGACAGCTTATAGTATGCTAAAAGACAAACGGACACAAGGAGAAGCCATAAATTACTATAAATACTAGAAATAAACAAATAGATGCTAAAAGAAAGGTAGATATAAACTGTCACGGAGGGCAAAAAGAAGGCAAGATCACAACTTTTTGGAGTGAGTTTGCTTATGAAGGAAAGCTTCCTACAGGAGGTGGCATTTAAACTTGTCCTTAAAGATGGGTCAGATTTCTATGTCATCATCTGCTTCTTAATTCTTTTTTGAAGTATTGTATCTTATGCAATCAACTGTAATGTAAGAATAATTAAATGACATGAGCTCAGGGCCACTTTCCTACTCTTGTTTCTATCTCCTTTCCTATGACAAACCAAAATACAGAATGCAGAAGAATAAGAAGGGAACACAAGAAAATCCCGGAGTCTGACTCCGTGCTATTTACACATGTGATCCCTTTTACCAGGAAGTACATGCCTCACCTTGCTGTATTTCCCACACATTCTTCAAATTAATAAAAGTGCCTGCTTCATTCATTTATTTATGTGCTTATTAAAAACATATCAGCCATGGAAGAAAAACTCAACAGAAATCAATTAGGTGGGAGTGGGGAGGAGGGGATGGCTAAACTCACACCTAATGGGTACAATGCACACTATCTGGGTGATGGGCACACATATAACTTTGACTAAAGTTGTACAAAAGCAAATTATGTAACCAAAACATGTGTGCTCTGGTAATATTCTGAAATTAAAACAAACAAACAAACAAAAAACTACCACCTACGTATGTTTCCGGGCATGTACTAAGCACTGGGGATGCAGAAGTGAATTAGTATGAATTAGGATGTCTATCACCGAGTCTGAAGTATCACAGACACTCAGTAAATACCTGTGACGTGAATAGAAGGCATGGGCTAAAGGATGTTTTAGGCAGAGGAAATGACATACATGAAGTCATATAGGATGGACCATGTTACAAGAAATGAAGATAATCATACTTGTCTGGAAGAAAGAACATAAAGGAAAGGCCTGAGGAAAATAAATCTGGAGTAATAGATGGGGACTGGATCATGGTAGCCTTGAGTAACAAGCTGAGGATTTTAAACATTGCCTTTAAGACTACGGAGCATCTGTGGAAGGGTTTAAAACATCTTAAAACAACAATAACAACAACAGACAAACTTAATGAAACAATAAGCAAAAACAACCAAAAAAGCACCGGAAGGAGCTACATGGTCTGTATTTTAGCCTGTCATTGCAGTGTGCTTGTACAGAGAAGAGGAAAATCCCTCTTTTCTTCTGAACACATTTTTCACATATGTAGAATGTACATAAAAGGTGGTCTGATTTTGGTTTTGAATGTGAAAATTTTATAGTTCTCAGTAGGTGTACTAATTTAAACTTTTATTCTTATTGATTCATGGCTGATCAAATAAAAATATTTTCTTCCAAGATTTTTGTGTCAAATACCATTTATTTGAATATGGCTGGTGGAAAGGGAACACCAAGTTAGGTGACCGTATACTTCCGTTTTCCTGGGACCCATTGTCTTATTGTCCTATTGTACCATCCAATTTATCATTTGTCTAAGATTTTTCAGTCTTAGTCAGGTGTTATTATTACTAGTTGCGTTTAAATTAGCTGGGATGGTGTGGAAGACTTCTACATTGTATTCCAGACTTTACCATGGCATTAGCTGGTAGTGTGAGACACACCGTCCACTGAAGTCTTTCTTTAACTTAAAGTTAAATCGAATGACAATTATCTATAGCCCATTTTTATTTTCAGACCTTTTCTACGCTTAAACCAACACCTCCCTTTCAGAGTCAGCACATAGACAGGACTGGCTAGGAAAAGCCTAAGCTTTCCTGTTTCCTGAGACACTGGAAAAATAATTCAATAACGCTGCCCCTGCTGGCCACTTCGGGTACCATACAGTAATGCCCTATCCCCAGCCACAGCCTGGGAGATGGAGGAAATGGGCAGGCAGTTCAGTGAGAAACAAAGAGGTGAAGTGTGCATGCAGTTGGGTATGAAATAAAGACTGGGTAGTGCTTCCATAGTGAGTGGTCTGAAATGCCCTTGCTATGGAGGTTTTTTTTTTTGTTTTGTTTTGTTTTTTATCATTTAATGCTTTGTTTTAATTGTTTGGCAATGGTTTTTAATTTTGTCATAAAGCCTCCCAGTATCAAGAAAATTGAAAAATGAAAGTGCATCTTTAATAAAATAAAAATTAAAGACTGTATTCCTGAATCCACTTCAAAAGATTTTTAAAGGTTATTTTGAGAAGACCGCTAGATTATGATGCTTGAACATGGGCTGTGGCAGAAGGTGTAGCTGAATGTCATTTTGCAACATCTAGACTTGTAGCAACAATTTTTGAACAAACTCCTATTGTTAATACTATAAATTTATATTCTATGCTAGATTGGGATGAATTTGAGAAGACGTATGATTTTGTAGTAACTAAATTTAGCATCATAAATAGAGATACTTATCTGACAAGTTTTTGTCTTATAAAAAGATTTGTTGAAAAAGCCATCTGGCTAAACTGAAGGGAAAAAAATACCTGTAAAAAATATTTGGGCTGAAATATTTACACATTTTAATGTGAGAAAAATAGAACTGATAATTTCCCCTATTTGGCATAAGTTGCTCTGAGCTTCCCAGGTATCTTGGCATCTGTAGAGTGTATTTTCTCAAAATTAAGGTCTACTAAGAAAAGTTAACTGAGGGTGTCAACAATTTTAAATTTCTTGACCATAATACAGAACTTTGAAAAAGATTGTAAGAAAGTTAGTGAAAATATTAAAACTAAAAATACCTTAATGAAAGCAAAAAATACTCTTAAAAAAATATCAGTGATACTAAGTTATAGATATGACTATGTCATATGATGATTCAGTATATGACTAAAGTCATCATACCAGCTAAATATCTACTGATAAAAATGATCATTTCTTTTGTTCAGATAATATATGGAATTTTTAAAAATGTCTATAAGTAAACTTAAGCTATTTAAAAAAATAATTTCATTTCTGCAAATAACTTATGTAAAGAATGATTTTACAGGTTCACCAGAGTCCTAAAACCAGTTCATCAGCAATAAATAAGTATTTTTAAAATGTTGTAATTATTTAAATAGCTTTAGCTCTCCTTTTGTTCTCCAAAGTGTCCTAGTGAGCTCTGTGAATTATGTGGTTATTCCCTTTAAAGCCCCTTTGACCTTTCTTAGCTCTCTTTGACCAGGTGTAGCTTATGTCTTAAGGCCAGACTTATTTATGGTCCCTCTGCTATAACAGATGTGGATTTAATGAAAGATGGTTTTCCTCCCCGATCAATCCTAGATGCTCCACTCCGACCCCATTCTACAGTCATTTGTTCTTGGAGAGCAGTGGTGTATCCGTGGATGCCAGGCACAATGGTTCTGCATAAGTAACTTGCCATGAAGGCTTCCTAACAGCAGAGATGGGGATCCTTTTCCAGATTAGTTCACCTTCTTCATCTGGCCATGAAAAGTGAGGACTAATAGTTGTAGACTGCTTAGTTTCATCAGAAAACTGTATACCTTTCTTTCTATTTGCAAAAGAAAGGATTTAGATACGTTTTGATCTCCTTCCACATGCATTAATGACACAAGGAATCCAAGATGGGTCTATTTTTTAGTTGTTTAATGTTTTACTAATATCCTCTGCATCAGTTATCTGTCACTTTCTAAAAACTACTCTAAAACTTAGAGGTTTAGGACACTATTTCATTTGTTCACGATTCTATGAGTCAGCAATTTTTGTTGGGTGTTTCTTTTGCTGGTTTCATTTGGGTTCACTCGTTATGACTGTAGTTAACTGGCAATTTGATGAGAGCTGGGTGGTCTCGGTTGGCCTCACCATCAGGCCTGGCAGTTGGCAAACTATTAACGGAGATGCCCCTCTGTGAGGTGGGCTTAAGCTCCTATACGTTGTGTCAGGATTCCAACAGAGACAAGAGTGTATGCTGTGATGCATAAGTACTTTTCAAACTTTGCTATTGTCACTCTCGCTAATGTCTTAATAGCCAATGCAACTGACAATTTGTCCAAGCCTGAAATAAGGGATGGAGAAAAGAACAAAAACTCCATTTCTTAATGGGAAGAGTGGCAAAGGCACGTTGAAAAGGGTGGCCATACAAGGATGGTGGAATTATTGTGACCATCTGGGCACGCAATTTACCACACAGTTATTCCTAACATTTCAAATACCTTAAAAATCCAATAATGGCAAAATGCTGATGTAAAGCACAAACCATACTGTAGTGAGCAGTATCTATGGGTGAATTCTTTCAAGGGTCAATTGCCCCTATTACCATGGGGGTAATAAATAATCCCTACCAACCTCACAGTTTGTTGTGAGCTAGATTCATATTGCGGATACAGAAATGCCTTATAAATTACCAAACAGATGAGAAGGATTATCATTAATCAAAGTCTAAACACAAACCCTACCCCTCCCAAGACATCTCTCTTGATATTCTATCCCTCACTAATTTCATGAGTCTGCAGTTGATTGGCACTTGGAGTCTAAACCACATATTTAGGCCCTTCATTCTCTGCTGCTTTGTGTAATTCCTCAATTACCACATTCAACAATACAGGATACACATGCTAAGTATCATCTAAGTGTCGAGTCTAGCTAGGCATTGGGAAGACAGGAATAAATCAGGCATAATCCTCAATTTGGGGGAACGTTACTCTAGTTCCTGACCTTGGCTAGCCAAACAATCCCAAAGATGCTTTTTGGGAGTTTAAAATGAGGTGTCCAGACTGGGCCTCTGGAGACCCAGCCATGACCCTTTGGCATCTCTCTCGCCCTGAATCATGGTTCCTGCCCTCTTCACAATTCCCCAGTCCTTATAGACACTATGAATAATGAGTCAAACTTCCTTGTTTACTCTGGCTACTAGTTCTTTCCAAACCACCTTGGCAGATAGGAGCAGAGGCCATGTCTTATCCAACTTTGCATCCCCAGCACTTGAGACAGGTATTATAAGTTGAATAGAAGAAAAGGCAAATTGATTCAAATATCATACTGCCGCTAAATCTTCTCTTGGATTTTGTTTTTTTTTTCCTGGACTTTTATTATTTGTGTTCTGGCTTCTTGCTAGAGACTACTTTCAACTAAATATTAAGAAATAGCTTTATTAGTAACATCAGTATAATCACCACAAACTTCAAGTGGGTGTTAAGTTCTGTCATGGGAAGTGTGAAATATTGCCAACATGCATCAGATGGCGAGTTAGACTAAATGTCTTTGACCTTTATGCTTTGTAAGTATGATATTCTATGATTCTGAGCTGCCTTTGTAGTGGCCTGATTTCTGTCTCCTGTGCAATTTAAGACAGTGTTATTAGGCAGTGTGTGTGTGTGTGTGTGTGTGTGTGTGTGTGTGTGTGTGTGAAGGGAGAGAACAGTGGCCTTCTGGTAACTCTACTAAGATCACCACCATCTTTTGTTTTTTGTTTTTTAAGACAGAGTCTTGCTCTGTCTCCTGGGGTAGAGTGCTGTGGCATCAGCCTAGCTCACAGCAACCTCGAACTCCTGGGCTCAAGCAATCTTCTTGTCTCAGCCTCCTGAGTAGCTGGGACTACAGGCATGCACCACCACACCCAACTAATATTTTGTATTTTCAGTTGCTCAGCTATTTTTTTCTATTTTTAGTAGAGACCGGGTCTCATTCTTGCTCAGGCTGGTCTCAAACTTCTGACCTCAAGAAATCCTCCCTCCTTGGCCTCCCAAAGTGCTAGGATTACAGGAGTGAGCCACCGCACCCAGCCAGATCACCACCATCTTTATCTTTCTGGGGAAACTTGCCCCAAGCATCATGTAACTGGAAACTTTTTAGGAAGAAGCCACGTTTCATGCTAAAGTGAGACAACCACATAAAATATTACCAAGTGTATGTCTCGAGTTTCCTTTGCTTTGGGCAAAAACTATTTTGAAAAGTTTGCAACTAGAGACAGGCTAGTAAAGCAAAATCCTGGACCCTGAGAATTCAAATGTGGGTTCTAATCTAGGGTCCACCTTGAGGCAGCTGTGTGACTTTAAGCAAGTCACTCCCTTTCTCTGGGCCCCATATTTCCCATGTATTACCTGGAAAACAAGGATGTCATCTTCAGGGACACAGTGTCTCCTCAGAATTCAGCAGCCCACATTGAGCCTTCTGGTAGGTGGACGAGGGTGACATGACTTCCAGGGCTTAGGTGATCTCATGCCTTCCAAATCACCATTGATGAAATTGACCAGGATAAGGCTGTGTCAACTCCCCTCCTAATACCACTTCCAGTAACAAATTTGAAGACATCTCCAGTAATGGGTGTGAGCTCAGCTTACTGGACCTGTTTTTCTCAGAATAGCTTTATGGAGAACTGCTCCTCACAGGCAGACGCCTGCTTTTATCACACCGTATATCAGTGAGTGAATGACTGTGAAATCCCTCCTTACTGTGCCAGCCAAATGGATAAACAGGAAAATACAGTCTTCTCACAGCCAAATCACCACTGGCATTTATAATGCTGAAGGGGGAAAGGGACCACGTGCTTGTATATTGTTTCAAGATGCATTCATTCATCCATCAAGCATCTTCTTTCATGTTCCCTGCCTCTAAATATTGTAACTGGGGGATGAGAAAGTGTAGGGACAAAATGATGTATTAGCTGTGAACCAAAGGGTTTATAGACAAGTGGGAAGTATGAGACGTGCACAAAAAAGAGTTTATTTTATCCTCCAACGAGGTCATTTTCATATTGTTTGCTATTTATTTGTTAATGTATCTGTTTGCTCATCTAGAAAATTATGACTCTTTTAGGGCAGACAGTAACTTGTTTATTTTCCCTGGCATCCCTGTCTGAGTTGGCTGCCTCTATTTCCCTACTAGAACATTTCTCCTATTGGACGTTAAGTCAACCATGTCCTCTCCATGGTCCACGAAAAACAAGGGGGTGATGACTGGGCATGTCTTGTTCAACTTTGTGTTCATTCATTTATTCAACAAATATCAATAAGACTCCCATTATGTGTAAGGTATTTTTCTAGCTAATGTCCTAGTGGTGGAATCAGATAATAAATAAATGGACAAAATACAGAATAAGTCAGAAGACAATAGGCATTATGGAGGAATGTAAATCAAACAGAGGATAGGAAGTGTCAGGATAGGGGATGGTTGCAATTTGACCTGTGTAGTCAGAGAAGGTCTCATGTTGGAAGGGGTATCTAGGCAAAAACTTGAAGTAGATGAAGGATGTGGCAGGTTGGTACTGGAGGAAGATCATTATGGGCAGGAGGGGCCAATACAAAACACAGAAGTGGGAACGTGCCATGCATATTGAAGGAGCACTAAGTAAGCCAGTGTGGCTGGATAGGTCCAAGCAGAATGAGGACCTAGATTACACAGGGCTTTGTGGACCATTGTAAGTCCTTGAGCTTTTGCTCTGATTGAAATCCCCAAGTTCCAACACAGCTCTTGGTACTCAATAAATATGTGTTGAACAAATGCTGAATAGATATTCCTGATGCAGAAATAGTAACAGCAAAATTTCTGGGTCTTATATCTAGTTCACCTAGATATTCAGCATGGTCTGTTTATGTCTTGGGTGGGTATGAGGACTGCAGCTAGACGAAGTGTTAAGGCACTTACATGCCCAAACTTTCCATTTTGGAGCCTGGACAAAATGGGAAGACATAACTGAGGAACCAGCCAAGTGGACTGGGTTCAGAGGACTGAGAGATGGAATTAGTGAAGGAGCCAGTGTAAGGGGGCCATCTAAAAAATAACACTAGGTGTAGGATTTGGGGAAAGAAGTGGAAATTGAGAATGTAGGCGGAAGAGAGGGACATCCCAGGAAAAAGGAATAATAGTGCATGCAAAAGCATAAAGGATAGAGAACATGTTCAATGAACATGGGACGGTCAAGTTTTGCTGGATCAAAGGACAGGTAAAGGAGAAAAATAGGTGGACGTTACATATAGACTGTGGACTGGTACCAGATCTCAAAGACCTTGAATGCCAAGCTCAAATACCAGTAGAGAAGGAGGAATTGTGGATGGTTCTGGGGCAAGTAAATAGAAAAACCAAGGAATCAAAAGCAACCAACTTTGCTCGGGCAAGTGAGGGAGAAAACCAATCAAGGAGTTGTTGCGATGAGGGTTACTCTGGGTCTTTGGTTGAAGCAGGAGGAAAACCAAGAGAAGGGTACACAGGAAATAAGGAGGAAGGCAAATCTCCATGACTTAGAAACACATTGTGTGGGACAAAGGAATTCTCTCAGCCCACATTCTCTGCAGGTTTTCATTGTAATTGTTTATGTTCAAATATTAATCAGCATGACGCGTTCATTTCCTCTGTCTACTTTCCTAAGGGAGATGATTTAGAATATTTTGAAAACTCCCACATTTTCAGAACTGCGCATCCAATGCGTGCTGCGACTCAAGCAGGTGCTTCTTAAGTGCAAACCTCAAGCCAGGATGATCCAGAAGTGGCTGAGGTATGAGCACTTTTCAGAAAGGCCTAGAGTAGCACAAATGTCAAGGCAGCTGAAAGGTGTTTTCTCATGCTAAATTCCTTTGATTTGTGATTTACAGTAAAAAAGAATGAGGTGCTCCTGAGACATTTTACTCAAGAGAAGGCAGTGTAGCATGGTGGTTGGAAATACACTACCTGGGTCCAAATCCTAGCTGCTATACTCACTAGTTGTGTGACTTTGGGCAAGTTCATTGACATTTCTGTGCCTCAATTAGCTGATGAATAAGAATGACCCATAGAGTGTTGTGCATACTCAGGTCCACATACCATGACCATGATTAGCCACAATTTGGGTAGTCCGCATACAAAAACGTGCATGGTTATTGTTGACATTAAGATAGCAACGTGGTGGGTGGGACACAATCACATTCATGGTGTTGCAAAGGGCACTGGTGTGAGCACCTGCACCTGTAGTGAACCAGGTTCCATATTTGGCCTACCTTGCTAAGCAGGAGGACTCTCTCTAGGACATACAGCTAGCAAGTGGAACAGCTGGGAGGTGAAGCCCAATTAAGCTGTTGCCTCTGCACTAACATACACCCTGAAAATCACCAGGGTCGACCTCCCTACTTCACAGAGGAAACAGAAGTTCGAGGAGATTAAATGATTTGCCCACATTCTCAGAGCCAATTAATGCAGACCTAAGACTAGTATCTGGCGTGTCTGACTTACAGGTTTTTTTCCACAACCCCCAGAGTCTCTCCAAAACAAACTCACACCTCAACCAATTCTCCATGGTCTTTTTCCCATTCACTGAAAGCCATGGCATAATTAAAGATCCACTTCTTTCTCTGCATAGTCATTTTCCCCAAACCAGCCGGTGGATTCTCATCCTTGACTTCAGGGTGAACTTTATGTCCCATCAGTGACAAAATCAAGACCAGGGAGGTAGCTTAGCTGCCCCTTAAGTTCCTACCGGACGTGATTCACCAACAATAACACCCTTCCTCCCAGCCAAATGCCACCTCTCACTTTCCACCTGAGGCCTGATTTTCCTAGGTCGGGTTTCCTGGTCAGACAAACTTGTGTGCAATGTGTGGGATGGAAGGGGGAGGGTTAAAATAGCCAAACCACAAAAGGTTACTTCTAAGCTTAGTCTCCTGAAGTTCCAACCTCCTCATTCTTGCTTTTGTATTGAAAAACATGCTCTGTCCAGAAAACTCCCCAGAGAGTGGGTTGCCAGGTTGTGGGAGTAATTACCATTCCAGAATTAACATGAAGCCAGAACACACCTTGTTGGGGGCCTGGAATATGATCTATTAAACTTAAATTAGAAGCTCGGCATCCCAAAGTTGGCAAGTGATAGTTGTCTTCAACCTGCTCTGGTCAGTCCACATTGAAATTTTTGCACTTCATTTCAAGCTTTGCATTTATTTTTCTGAAAAAAAATGTATTTATTGATTGCTTTTTAATATGAAAAGCAATTGGTGCTTATTTTAAGACATTCAAGGAGTACCAAAGTATTCAAGTAGAAACTAAAAGTCCATCACCCATAATTCCACACCAGAAATAACCACAATTAATGGACTTTTCTTTTGGGTGTATATTTGACTGCATATTTTTTCTTCAGGAAAGTAGGCTTATATTAGTATATGTAATGTCTTATAACCTATTTTTTGCTTTAAAATAGGTTGCACTTTTCCTTCTAAGTCGATATTTATAAAATTACTTTTTTACTTTTTAAGTAGATTCACTGATTGGCCACTTTTTGGTTTATTCACTATTTATTCATTTTTCAACAGTATTAATTGAGCACACACTATGTGCCAAGCATTTTAGTAGGGTTGCTGATGGAGTGGAGTTTTTCTTTGTGGAAAACATACATAACATAAAATTTAATATTGTAACAATTTTTAAGTTTGCAATTTAGAAACATCAATTACATTTACACTGTTGTGCAACCATCACCACCATCCATACTTAGAATTTTTCTATCTTCCACAACTGAAACCCATTGAACAATAACTTCCCATTCTCCCTTGCCCAGCCCATAGCAATTATCATTCTAATTTGTATCACCATGAATTTGACTACTCTAAGTACTTTACATAAGTGACATCATACAATATTTGTCTTTTTGAGTCTGTGTTATTTCACTTAGCATAATGTCTTCATGTTTTACCCATGTTGTAGAATGTGTCGAAATTTCTTTCCTTCTTAAGGATGAATAATATTCCATTGTATTTATGTACCACATTTTGCTTATCTCTTTATCTGCTGATGGACATTTGGGTTGCTTTCACTTTTTGGCTATTGGTAATAATTTTTTTTGTACATGGGTGTACAGATTATCTGTTCCAGTCTCTGCTTTCAATTCTTTGTGGTGTATTCTCAGAAGTGGAATTGCCAAATGATAATGTAATTCTATTTTCAATTTTTTAAGGAACTGCCATATTGTTTTTCACAGTAGCTTTACCATTTTACATTCTCACTAACAATGCATGGGTGTTCCAGTATCTCCACTTCCTTACCAATGATTGTTGTTTTCTGTTTTTGTTTTTTAAAAAATAACCATCCTAATGGGTGTGAAGTAGTATCCCATTGCAGTTTTAATTTGCATTTCCCTGACAATTAGAGATGTTGAGCATCTTTCCATGTGCTCATTGGCCAGTTATATATCTACTTTGGAAAAATGTCTATTGAAGTCCTTTGCCCATTTTTAAATCAGGGTTTTCTTGTTGTTGCATTGTAGGAGTTCTTTATATATTCTAAATACTAATCCCTTATTAGATACATGATTCGCAAATATTTTTTCTCATCATGTGGTTGCCTTTTAACTGTTGATACTATCCCTTGATGCACAAAAGTTTTCAATTTTGTTAAAATTAAATTTATCTATTTTTTCTGATTGAGTTTTAAGTAGGATATCAGGTCCGTGCCTGTGTGGAATTTACATTCTAGTGGAAGACACATAAATTAAACAATTGATTCACAAATCCTTGTCTACTAGTCTGGTAATTAAAGCTGTGAGTGCTATGAGTGTATTGACCAAGACTGTGTTGCCTTTTTGGTGAGAGATGACTTCTTAGGCACCTGAGGGTGAGCTAGGTAGGAGTTAGGAAGGCAGGGATGAGAGGAGTGTTGGGGAAGAGGCTTCCAGGATAAGCACACAGGTGTGTTAAGGCCCTGGAGAAGGTGAAGGAAATAGGAAAAGTTGCCAAATTTGGATGGAGCAGAGTGGAATAGACGTGAAACAGATCAGACACAATACTGAAGGCCATGCATTTATAATCATGGCTAATATGTTGCAAATGACTGAAAAAAAAATCCTAACTTTCATTTGAATCAGAAAGTGTGCATGGGAAAGAGGTGAGGGGTGGGGTGGGGACCAAAGGATGTTTTTGCTCGTATTAAAAAAGAAAAATAGGAGCAAAACTGGCCTTGGAGATAATCAGATGCAGGGACTCAAATCATGCTGCCTACATTCTTCTTAACTCTCTGTTTTTCTCTCTATTTTAGCCACATTATCTCATCCTGCAGATGGACTCTTTCTAGGATTTAGGGGTGGAGAGATTTCAGCCATACCTGACTCCAAACATCTTCCTAGCTATAGACTCCAAAGGGAGCGGAGACCTTTCCTCTCCTCTATCAAGTACATGCAATGCTCTGTGCCTTGCCTCTGGCCCACACTTGATCTTCAGCATGAACATCAGCAAAGCAGTATCACCTGGAACTTGTTATAAATGCAAATTCTCAGGCCCCACCCTGTGCCTACAGAATCGGAAACACTGGGGCGAGGCCCAGCAATCTGTGTTTTAAGAAGCCCTCCAGGTGATTCTGATGTATACTCAAATTTGATAACCACGGTTTTAGAACAATCATTGTGTCTAAGGAGATGGGGTACAATTAATGAACAGTTCTTGATCACAGGCTCATCCCTATGGCCTGGAGAGCAACGTCCTGCAACTGATAGAGTCACCACGATTGCCAGAAGTATTTAGGAAAGAGCTGTTCTCCAAAAGTGAAGGCAAGGAGTATGAATTGCTATTATTAGGTCATTAAATATGAAATGCCCAATTCCAAATCAAAAGTTTAGGTCATTATATCTCAAACAAGAAGCTGTACAATTAATCAAAGTATGTGCCTAAGCTATCTACACAGTTTTGTCAGCTTAATATTTTTCCTTGCAAGAAGTGGTCCAAAGCCTGGAAGTGGTAGTCAGTTGGTGCAAGGTCTGGTGAATATGGTGGATGACAGAGAGTTTCCAAGTCCAGCTTCTGTACTTTGAGCAGTGTTGCTTTTTGTGACATGTGGTCTTGTAAGAGGATTGGCCTGTCTCTGTTAACCAATCTTGGCTGCTTAATTGCAAGTATTCTCATCATTTCATCCAATTGGTTGCAGTAGACATCCACTGTAATTGATTGACCCTATTTCATGAAGCTGTAATGGTTAATACCAGCGCTGGACCACCAAATAGACACCATAAACTTTTTATGATGAATATTCAGTTTTGACTCTGTTTTGGCACTTCATCTTTATCCAACCATTGTGCTGAACACTTGCAATTGTCAAAAAGAATCCATTTCATCACACATAACAATACGATGTAGAAATGGTTCGCCTTTACATCATGACAGCAAAGAAAGGCAAGCTTCAAGACAATTTCTCTGCTGATGCTCATTTAATTTATGCAGTGCCTATCTATCCAGCTTCTTCACTTTGCCCATTTATTTCAAATGGCCGAATATTGTTGGAATAGTAATGTCAAACCTCGGTGCTAATTCACGTGTAGGTTGAGATGGATTTGTTTCCACTACAGCTTTCAGCTCATCATTATCCACCTTGGTCTCAGGTCACTCACATGACTCATTTTCATGATTAAAATTACCAGAATGGAACTTCTCAAACCATCAACATACTGTGCATTCATTAGCCACATCCTTCCCAAACACTTTGTTGATTATTTTGAGATGTCTGCACTGCAGTGGTTCTATGACAGAACTCATATTAAAAAATAACATGGATTTTTGACTTATCCATGGTTTTACAAAAATTGCTCTAAGAAATTTTTGAAAGATAATCGCAAGCCAAAACATGCATTTGAAAGAATGATGATGTACCTTCATTAAAACAAAACAAAACAAACAAAAAAACAAGAAGTGTCAAACTGAAATGTCAGAGATATCAACTGTCAAATGTAGTACTTAAGGAAATCAGACATTCCATATTTGATAAGCTAATATCAGAGGTGAAGAAAGGATCTAGACAGACGGAAATCTCAGATGTCCACAGCATCATGGCTTATATTTGGGATTCCATGCTGGAAACAAGGAGACCCTGCTGAACAGTTTTCAGCAAAAGACAGACCCAATCAAACTTTCATGTAAATTATAACCACAGCTGTTGTGTGGCATTCTGACTGGGGAGTCAGAAGCAAATGCAGAGAGAACAGTTAGGAGGTTATCATAGGTGTCTGGAAGGGACAGTGGATAAGTGGAGAAATATTTAGAAAAGGGACTCAGGGGCAGTGAGTGATCAATTGGACTTGGGGTGTGAGGGAGGGGGGATGTCTGGGCTGGTCCCATCACAAGGCCTTGTATACGCTGTTCCCTTTGTCTAAAATCTCCCTCATCTCCTCTCTTTACCTGGCAAAATGCTACTCCCTTCTCAGGTCTCAGTGCAAGTGTCTCTTCTCCAAGGAAATCCGATCCTCTAGTCTCTCCCTTAATGCTGTTTAATTTCTCTTCATAACACTTATCATCACAGTTTATAACATTATATTCATTCACTTATAAAGTACTTTCTGTAATATTTTAGCTCTTCTACAATGCTGTATAACTGTTAAAGCAGGAGCTGTTTCCTCCCAAGAGACAGGAAATCTTAGTCATTCAGTACACAAACTCTGGAGCCAGCCTACTGGGGTTCAAATCTTGGTTCTGTTACCAGCCAGCTGTGTAATACAATGAAAGCTACTCAACTTCTCGGTGCCTCAGTCTTCTCACCTGTCAAATGGGTATACTACTAGTCCCACCTCATGGGGTGGTGATGAGGAATACGACAGGTGATATATGCAAAAGTCCTTAGAAGAATACCATGTTTATAGTAAGTACTAGTGAAGTGATAGCTACTTTAACTGTTCTCTTCTTTGTCCCTATGACCTTTCCCTGGCATCTCATAGCCACACAATACATATCTGAAAATGAATGAAAAGCCAATGACAATCTTTCAAGTGTGAGTAACTGTGTGGATATGGGCATTCTGCATGGAGCAGAGGGAGTGCCTGAAGATGACCATCGTGGGGAGAGCAGGCAGGGGGTCGTTAACAGCTGTGTTGGCAATTTTAAATGGTATCTGCCTATGATACCATCTAAAAGATATGTTGAGGAACGGTTGGATAAGTGAGTTTGAAGCTCAGAACAGAAGCCTGAGGGGTTTTGTTAGTTTCCTAGAGGTGCCACAATAAAGTCACACAAACTAGGTGGTTTAAAGCAATAGACATATATCCTATCACAGTTCTGAAGGCCGGAAGTCTGAAATGAAGGTATTGGCCGGTTGTGCTCCCACAGAAGGCTCTCGAAAAGGGTCCTTGCTGGCCACTTCCAGCTTCAGGTAGTCTGAAGCTTTCCTTGGCTGGTGGTAGCATTGCTCCAATCTCTATCTCTGTCTTCTCATGGTTTTCCCCGTCTGAGTCCAAATCTTCCTCCTTTATAAGGACACCAGTCATGTTGGATAAAAAGTCCAACCTAGTCCAGTGTGACCTCATCTTGACTAATCACAACAGCAACAATCCTATTTCCAAATAAGTTCACGTCTGAGATAGGAGGCAGGTTAGGGTTTCAACAAATCTTTTGGGGGGACATAATTCAACTCACAATGAAGTGATATACATTTGGGGGTTACCGGCATTTGGGTTCTATTTGGAGTCTTGGCAATAGAGGAGAATAGTATCCAGGTTAAGAGCACAGGCTCTGGAGTCAAACAGGGCTGGGATCGACGCTTGGCTCCACCACCTGCTGGCTAAGATCTTGGGAAAGTTGCCTTAGCTTTTGAAGACTTAGTTTCTTCACTTATAAAAAAGGGATAATAAAAGTACTTACCTCTAGGTTTCTTGTAAATATTAATTGAAGGAATGATTGTAACGTGCTTAGCGTAGCCCCTTTTATAAGGTAAATACTCAGCAAATTGTGTCTGTTAGCTAAGATTTTCTATGGAAAGAATCCAGCATGAGAAGGAAAGAGGAACGAGGGATAAATTCTTATCCAAAAGGAAGCACCCCATTTTAGTTAGAAATGACACAAGAGAGCAAGCGGGATGATAAAAATACTAGGAACCATTTCCTGGTGTTTTGAGTTTGTATGTATTTCAAGTATTTAGCCCTGTGCCTGGCCTAGGGCAGGTGTCTCAATATGGGGTTGGCTGCTGAATTGAATGAATACTGAGGACATATTTAGCCAGCAGAAGAGGAGTATTAAGGGCAAATAGGTAGGAATAGGGGACTGAAAATTATCTATAAATGTTTGAAAGGCTTTCTTGCAGGGAAGAGAAATTATACCTACCCCATGAGTGTAGAACTAGAACTAGGGGATAGAAATTACAGGGAGAACCATTTTTACTCAATACTAGAAAACATTTGCTGAGGTCTTCATTCCTTGATGCATGTATGGAAAGACATTAATAGATAACACCAGCCAATCGTTTATACAAGGCGTCTTTGTCCTGGGAAGATGATTGAATTACAGGTCTGATGAATTTCTTTCCACCTGTGATTTTGAATTGATGTTAAAGAGGCCATAAATAAGACACATCAATTAAATGAAAGGAACATGATAGAAACTATTTAAGAAGAGACATTAAGTAGTATGAAAATTTCTTGCTCTCTAATTTAGTTTTTAACTTAGCCCTATTTCCAAGGGCCAAAGGTGCTAGCCATTGATTTTACATTACATTTATTGTCCTTTATGTTAGATTTTTATGGAGGAAGACCAACAGTCTGTGAGAAGCACCTCTGGATCCAAACAATGATCCTTAATTCTTCAAATAAAAGCTAATGGTCATGCTAATTGCCTTTAATAGAAGGAGAGCCACGCCAGGCTAGTAAAATACTTATTGCTTCCCATCATTTTTAGATAAGGCGTACGACAAAGACTGGTTGGTATCCAGTCTGAAGGGAAAGTTGATGATTTTCAGAACTGCGAGGGACAATCTGGGAGAGGAGAAGCACTGAAGAGATTGAAGAAAAAGAGAATAGAGAGTTCCATATTTTAAGACCCCTTCTGAAGTGATTTGTAGCCTATGCCACTCAGCTCCATCTTTGGGAATGAAAGACTAACTCCTCCAGCTGCTTGGGATGCTGCTGGCAGACAGCTCTAAGTTGTCAGGCCTCTTCAGGAATTGTCTTAGTAGAGCAGGGCCACCTCGCCCAAAGGTGGCCCCTTCCTGGGACAGCCACATCTGATGATTGATCAGTGACGGTGTGGAAAGGCCTGACACCCTCCTTTCCTCCGAGGACATCTCTGAAGGGTTATCTCAGCTTCAAAGCTCTCCATGGAGTTGGCTGGAGCTTTTGTTGGATTTTGTGGCAGCCAGGCTCTCCGTCTGTCCAACCTTTTTTTTTTTTTCTTTTTTAAAGAGCAATGTATTTATTTGAAAAAGTTACCAAAGAATATTTTTTCCCTCTGTAATTTCATTTTATCATTATTTTTAAACAGCTTTATTGAGTTATAATAGATACACAATAAACTGCACTTATTTCTTTATGCAATTTGATGAGCTTTGACACAAGCATGTACTTGTGAAACCATCACCGCAATCAAGGTAATAGACATATTAATCGCTCCAAAAAGTTTTCTTCCACTGTAATTTTAAAAGATGTGTTTTATACCCCATGAGGATAAAAATGGAAAATCAGACAGAAAAGAAATTATTTATAGGAGAAAGCGAAAAAAATTTTTCTGGATGTACCTATTAAAACATGCCAGAATCAAGGTGCGTTTATTAGAGATATGTTTAGTAACCACTGTCATTTCAGAATGTTCCCTTTTAATTTTTGATATGGATTCATACCAGTTCAGTAAAACTACACACTTTCTTTTTTCCCCAATACAGTACAATCTTATTAACCGTTTCATCCTCCTTATTTGCCACTTTGTAACCTCTAACCTACGACTCCCCATTTCCTCTCCAACCCCAGCTCCTGGTAACCACCGTCTTATTCTCTATCTCTGAAAATTTCAGGTTTTTTTTTTTTTTTTTATCCCATGTATCAGTGAGATCATATAATGTTTTTCTGTGTTTGGCTTAGTTCACTTAGCATAACATCCTCCAGGTCCATCCACATTGTGGCAAATGGCAGGATCTGATTTTTTAAAACTGAACAATATTCCATTGTGTGTGTGTGTATGTATGTGTATGTGTGTGTGTGTGTACGTACACACGTACACACCCCGCAATTTCTCTGTCCATTCATCCGCTAATAGACACTTAGAATGTTTACACTGTTTCCATATCTTGGCTATTGTGAGTAACGCAGCAATGAACATGGGAATGCAGATATCTTTAGAAGGTGGTGATTTCATTTCCTTGGGCATATGCCCAGGGGAGAGATTGCTGGGTCATATGGAAGTTCTATTTTTAATTTACTTGGGAACCCACACTGTTTTCCACAGTGGCTCCACCAATCTACATCCCCCCAACAGTATACAAGGGTTCCCTTTCCTCTACACCAATATTTTGCCAACATTTTTTAACTCTTGACTTTCTCATAATAGTCCTCCGAACAGATATGAGGTATCATCTTATAGTGGGTTTGATTTGTATTTCCTTAATGACTAATGGTGTTCAGCACCTTTTCATATGCTTGTTGGTGACTTCTCCAGGTCCTTTGCTCAGTTTGTAATCAGTTTATTTGTTTTGCTACTGTTGAGTTGAATGAATTCTTTGTAAATTCAGAATACTAATCCCTTATGGGATAAATGGTTTGCAAATATTTTTTTTCCTATCTGTTGGTTGCTGTTTTGTTTTGTTGATTGCTTCTTTTGCTCTGCTGAAACTTTTTTGTTTGATGTAGTTCCATTTATTTTTGCTTTTATAGTCTGAGATTTTGGTGTGATATCCAAAAAAATTATTGTCAAGGTCATTGTCAAGGAGATTTTCCCTATGTTCACTTCAAGGAATTTTACTGTTTCAGGTCTGATGTTCGTGTCTTTTATCCATTTAGAGTTGATTTTTGTGTATGGTGTAAGATAAGGGTCCAATTTCACTCTTTTGCATGTGGAAATAAAGTTTTACCAGAGGTCATTTGTTTTTTTTTTGTTTTTTTTTTGTTTTTTTTTTTGAGACAGAGTCTCACTCTCTTGCCTGGGGT
>RJWJ010001823.1:68279-116800 GCA_004363605.1 Indri indri
ACAGCAACCTCAAACTCCTGGGCTCGAGCAATCCTACTGTCTCAGCCTCCCGAGTAGCTGGGACTACAGGCATGCGCCACCATGCCCGGCTAATTTTTTCTATATATATTTTTAGCTGTCCGATTAATTTCTTTCTATTTTTGGTAGAGACGGGGTCTCGCTCTTGCTCAGGCTGGTCTCGAACTCCTGAGCTCAGGGCAATCCTCCCACCTCGGCCTCCCGGAGTGCTAGGATTACAGGTGTGAGCCACCGCGCCCGGCCCAGAAGTCATTTGTTTAAGACACTATCCTCTCCCAGGTGTGTCTTCTTCATGCCCTTGTTGAAAATTGGTTGACTGTATATGTTTGAATTTATTTTTGAATTCTGTATTCTGTTTCACTGGTCAATGCACCTGTTTTTATGCCAGTACCATACTCTTTAAATTACTATAGTGTTATAAAATAATTTGAAATCAGGAAGATCAATGCCTCCAACTTTGTTTTTCTTTCTCAGTATTGTTTTGGCTATTTGAGGTCTTTTGTGTTTCCAAATGTCCTTTAGATTTTTTTTCCTATTTCTGTGAAGAATGCTAGGGAAATTTTGATGGGAATTGCACTGAATTTGTATATAGCTTTGAGTAGTACAGACATTTTAACAATATTGATTCTTCTGATTCATGAGCATGGGATATATTTCCATTGATTTACATCTCCTTCAATTTCTTCCAAGCATATTTTATAATTTTTATGTCTTTCACCTTTGTTAAATTTATCCCTAAGTATTTTTTGAAGCTATCATAAATGAGATTCTTTTCTTGATTTCCTTTTCAGCTAGGTTGCCATTTTTGTATAAAATGTATGCAAATAGCATTGTATAAAAATTCTACTGATTTTTGTATCCTGTTACTTTACTGAATTTGTTTATTAGCTCTAACAGGGCTTTGTGTGTGTGTGTGTGTGTGTGTGTGTGTATTCTTGGAGATTTTCTACATATAAGATCATGTCATTTGCAAAATGGAGATAATTTTACTTCTTCCTTTCTAATCTGGATGCTTTTTATTTTATTTTTTTTCTTGTCTGATTGCTTTTGCCAGAACTTCCAGTACTATGTTGAATAATAGTGGCAAGAGTTGGCATTCTTACCTTATACAGAATCTTAGTGTATATACTTTCAATTTTTCCAGCTCAATCATAATGTCAGTTGTTTTTTTTTTTTTATAAATGACCTTTTTTATTTTAAGAAACTTTCTTTTTATACCTAAACTCTTGAGGGCTTTTATAAAAAGAGGATGTTGAATTTTATTGAATGCATTTTTTTCTGCATCAACTGTGATAATTATGTGATTTTTAGTTTTCATTCTGTTAATGTGATATATCACATTAATTGACTTGCATATGTTAAGCCAGACTTATATGCCAAGAATAAATCCCACTTGGTCATGATGTAAAATCTTTAAACGTGTTGTTGAATTCAGTTTTCTATTTTTTTTATTGATGATTTCTACATCAGTGATCATTAGATAATTTGGCCTATAGGTTTTTTTTTTAATTGTGATTTGCTTCTCTGGCTTAGGCATCAAGGTGATGCTGGCCTCAGAAAATGTGTTTGGAAATATTTGCTCTAGGTCTGTTTTCTGGAAGAGTTTCAGGAGTAATGGTATAAATTCTTTTTTGAATGTTTGGCAAAATTTAGCTGTAAAGCATCTGGTTCTGGGCTTTTCTTGGTTGAGAGGTGTTTGGTTACTTCTTTAATTTCTTTACTTGTTATTATTCTATTCAGGATTTCTACTTCTTCCTGATTCAATCTTGGTAAGTTGTATTTTTCTAGGAATTTATCCATTTCCTCTAGGTTATTCAATTTGTTGGCATATAATTATTCATAATAGTCCTTTATGATGCTTTTTATTTCTGAGGCATCTGTTGTAATGTTTCTACTTTCATTGTTGACTTTATTTATTTGAATCTCGTCTCATTTATTCTTAGTTGTTCTACCTAAGGGTTTGTCGATTTTATTTATTTTTTCGAAAAACCAACTCTTAGCTTTATTGATGTTTTTCTATGGTTTTTCTGTTCTCTATTTGATTTATTTCTGTTCTGATCTTCATTATTTCCTTTCTTCTGCTGACTTTGAGGTTTAGTTTGCTTTTCTTCTTCTAGTTCCTTGAAATGTAATGTTAGGCTATTATTTTGAAATCTTTCTTCTCTTTCAATACAGGCATTTATTGCTCTACACTTCCCTCTTAGAAACACTTTTGCTGCATCCTATAGTTGTGTTTTAATTGTCATTTGTCTCAAGGCATTTGAAAATTTCCCTTATGATTTCTCCTTTGACCCACGGATCCTCTGTCCAATCTTGCTTATCCTTCCACACATGCAGATTCTGAAAACACAACCTAGTCAACTTTCTGCATTCTGATTTCCATTTCACAGTCTGCTTCTTGGCGAATCAACCTATGCCTCCTTCTTTGACACTTTCCCGACTTTCAATTATCCTCTGATTTTTCTGCTTGTTTTACAGCAAAATTCAAAAGACCATTTATAGTCACTATTTTCGCTTCCTCACTTTGCATTCTCTTGAACCCACTCCAATTAGGTTTTGTTGCTACCACTCCATAGAAATTGTTCTTGTCAGCGTCACCACAAACTTATCTTTCCAAATCCCATGATCCTCATCTTAGATCATCTTTCAGTAACATCCGCCATAATGAATACTCTTCTTCTTCTTAAGGCTTTACTTAGTATCCCCTGCATATCACATGGACCTGGTTTTCCTCTCCTCCCTAGCTGCTTCTTCTCAGTGTCTTTTGCTGGATCACCCTCAACTTTCCAAACCCCAGAGCTCCATCCTTGACTTTCTTTTCTTCTTACTCTCTAGGAGAAAAGTCAGAAAACTTTTTCTATAAAGGGCCAGATAGTAAATATTTTAGACCTTGGGGCAATATGGTCTCTGCTGCAACTACTTAACTCTACCAGTATGGTAGCACCACAGACATTAAAGAAAGAACATGGCTGCATTGCAATAAAACTTTATTTACAAAACAAAAACTTTATTTACAAAAACAATCAATGGCCAGATTTGGCCTGAGGGCTATAGGGGTTCTAGGTAATCTTACCTGGTCTCACTGATTTGAATATCACATCTAACTTCCCTAAATTCCAGATTGAGGTATATAAGCTGCTATTCGACATCTCTCAAAAGTAGTATGTACTAAAAGGAACCTCTTGACTTTTATCCATATATTTTTCCCCCAACCTGTTTCGCTTCCAGTATTTCTTACCGCAGCAAATGGCATCACCATTTACACTGTACCTACACCACCTAACTATCTTCTTCCTCCATGACCAACTGAGTACCAGACATGAAATTTGCTCATCTGCATTACTTCAATAGTAGTCAACAGCCATTTTTGTTTTCCTTCTAATTCCTCTAGATCCAGTCTAAATATGATGCCAAAATAATACTTTAAAAAATGGAAATTGGATCTTGACATTTTGCTGCTTCATACTGTCCAATGGTTTTCTATCTCATTCCTAAATTTCCAGCTTCTTACCAGAGCTCAGAAGGCCCTAAATGATCTATCTGATCTTCCCCCACCTTCCTGGTTTTGTGGTCTGTTATGTGTCTTCTTGCTCACTCCCTTCCAGCCACACTGGTCTTTCTGTTCTGAGCATCAAGTTCATTCTTGCCATAGGCCTTTCACATTTGATAAGCTCTTCACTTGGAAATATGGTTTTCCCAATTTCTAACTTGCCTCAATTTCTTACATAATTTGAATCGTTGTTTAAATGTTACCTCCTCAGAGGAAGAACTCTTGATTCTCTGTCTAAAGAGATTATTGCCTGTTATTTCTTACCTTAATCTTTTTAAATAATACTTATGAATATGTAAATTTATCTTGTGCATTTATTTCTTTACTTTTTGACTAACTCCTTTTACTATAATAAAGATTTGAGAGAGCAGAGACCACATTCGTTCCTTTCTCTACTTATGATGCATATAAAAGTATGTGGAATGTACCAGGAAAACAATAAAAATTTGTTATTTTTATAGTTTTCCATTTAAACATGTACATTAAGGGCACACATTTTTCTTTGGACCTTCTGAAATGCCATTATCATGACTGTAAAGGAATAAACATGGTGTAAACCCAGAAGTACCTAGAGAAGAATAGAGAAGGTATAAGTAAGCAGATGAGAAATGTTAACAAAATTTTGGAAGATGAGAAGCAGATGGATGAATGAAAACCACATTATCACTGGAGAGGAAACTGAAACCTAAATGTCTGAAGGAGCATGAAGAAGATAAGAAGCAGCAGCTGACTCATGACACAGAACTTTGGAAAGTCTCTGGCAAGTCACCTGGTATCTCCCAAGGTAGAGGTGAGGGAAAGGCTGAAGACAGGGGGATTTGTTGAAAGTTTATTTAAAAATGTTTGTAATTCTAGATATCTTCTTTTGGCCAGAACACCAGATACTGTCCTACCCTTAATCCAGGCAGAAAAGATGTGGGAAGTTTAGTCTCCGGAGAAGTAGAAGCAAAAATGCTTTGGAGGTAGGTACCCAGGACAAAGCTGAGATTGGGATGAACCATGTATTGAAATGGAAAATTTAATAAAAATCTGCAACCTTTATAATGAGATTGCCAAGCTCCCTTTTCTGTAACTGGGCTTCCTTTAAGATACAGGCTGGGTTTATTAACCCTAAATCAGGACAGTAAATGATTTCTCTCTAAGAAATGTAACCAGACTAAAGATGTACAGCTATTGGTATTTGAGAGAACCCCTGATAATGTAGTCAGGCAGGTTCTTGTGTTATCATCATTCAGTGAGGCCTACCAATGAGAAAGTCTCACTAACACAACTTGATCATCTAATTACTTTTCACTCCCTTAACTGTCACAGATAAATAAATAATCAAAGACTGCCAGACATTTGAGTAAATCCTCTAACATGAAATATAGAAACTAAAACAAACTGAAAATAAGAGCTCAAAGAAAATGGAAGTTTTGTGGAGACCAGAAGAAAACTGAAAAGAAAAAAAGAGAGAAATATACCAGTATAATATCCTCATAGAAATAAGACAATAAATATATCATCACATAAATGAAATTCTAATAAAACAAACAAATAAAAAGACAGGATCTTATGAAAGAAGGATATTCAGGGAATAAGAATAAGCTCCTACAAATTAAATATGATAGCAGAATTAAAATTTAAATACATGGGATAGAAGAAACATGTGTTAGTTAATTTTATGTGGACCACAGGATGCCCAGATATTTGGTCAAACATTCTGGATCTTTCCAAGATGGTGATTTTGAATGAGATTTACATTCTAATTAGTAGTATAAAGCAGATTACCCTCCATAATGTGGGTGGGCCTCATCTAATCCATTGAAGACCTGAATAGAACAGAAAGACTGACCCTCCCCTGACTAAGAGAAAATTCTCCAGCAGACTACCTTTCAACTTCATTTGCATCGTCAGCTCTTCCTGGGACTCTGCATGTCCACCTTTGGACTGAAACTGCAACATCAACATTTCTAAGTTTCGACCATGCTTGTCCACACTGCAAATCTGGAATACAGACAGATAAATACATAGATTTATAGATAGAAATATATACACACACTCATCCTGTTGGTTCTGTTTCTCTGGGAAATCCCTGACTAACAGAATAAATTTGAAGAAACAAAAGAAGAAAAGGATAAAAACAGGAAAATAGGGGATAAATAAATAAATAAATAAATAAAATCAATCTTAGTACACCATGAGCTGTTAATTTGTAGTTCCAGAAAAAGAGGACAGACCAAAAGGAAGAAAGGATTATATCAGAAAAAGATGACAAATATCCCTAATTTGAATACTTTTCATGTTGAAAAGGTGCACTTGGTCTACAACACAATAGATCAGAGGTGGCAAACTATGATGCCTAGGTCAAATCCAGCCTGGTGCCACCTATTCTAAAGTTATATTGGAACACAGCCATACCCATGTGTTTAATACTGTCTGTGATACTTTTACAATATACTGGCAGAGTTGAATAAGTGACACAGAGAACTTATGGCTTTCAAAGTTCACAATATTTATTATCCGGGCCCTTAGAGAAAAGGTTTGCTGACTCCTGCAATAGATCAAAAGAGACCCACAGCAAGAAAATTCACCATCAATTTTCATAAGCCCAGAGATTAAAAAAAAAAAGGTACTGAAAATTACAGGAAAAAAAAAAAACCCAAAGAAAAGGGGTAAATGGGAATACATACAGTATAGGAAAATAAATATCATTAGAATTTTTCTTTAAGAAAAAACAACTGCGAATTAGAAGACAGTGGTATAATTAAAATTTTTGATGGAAATGATTTGTAGCCTACATATCTATATGAAAATTATCCATTAATGTTATGGGTTATGAAGGCAGGTTTAGATATTCATGATCTTAAAGACTTTTACCCATCTTTTTTCCAAAAATGTATTAGAGGATATACTCCATAAGAATGAGGGAGAAAACTCAAGGAAACATGGGTTCTAATGCAGAAGAAGAAAGGAAAAATAAATCACCAGGATCATGGGGATGAAAACTACCAGTATAACAGATGATTAAAGCATTTAGAGAACAACTGGTCTACACAGGATCCAGAAGACAGTGGATGCTAGAAGAGATAGAGTCAAGTTAAAAAGAAAATAGAATTGATCGACTAACAACTGGTTTCAATCACACTGGAAGGAGATCTACTGACAGAAGTTCTACCGAAAATAAAGGTGTAATGCTTAATTTTATATGTGAACTTGACTGGCTTAAGGGATGCTCAGATAACTGGTAAAACATTTCTGGATGTGTTCATGAAGATATTTCCAGAAAAGAATAGCATTTGAATTGGTAGACTGAGTAAAGAAGATCACCTGATCAATGTGAATGGGCTTCATCCAATGAGATGAGATCCTGAATAGGACAAAAAGGCAGAGGAAGGGCAAATTTTCTCTCTGCTTGGGCTGGATGTCCATCTTCTCTTGCCTTTGGACATTGACACTCTTGATTTTCTAGGCTTTGGTCTTGGATGAGGGTTACATAATTGACTCCCCTTATTTTCAGGCCTTCAGATTTGGACTGGAACTACATCACTGGCATTCCTGGGACGTTAGCTTTCAAACTACAGATTGTGGTACTTCTCAGCTTCCATAATTGTATGAACCAATCCTTCATAATAAATCTTTTTTTATATATATCTCTGTGTATCCTATTGGTTCTGTTTCTCTGAAGAATCCTAACATGCACAGCATGTTAATTTAATGGTAGATACTTTAAAAACTAAGCAAATTTTTAAATGAGGCAATTATTAATATAAATTAAAAAAAAACTATACCAAAGCATAAATGTGATCACAGCATAAAAACTGGGGGCTCAGTGTCTTAGTCCCTTTGTGCTGCTATATCAAAATAAGTGAGACAGAAATTTATTTCTTACAGTTCTGGAAACTGAGACATACAAAATCAAGGTGACAGTAGGTTTGGTTGTCTGGTGAGGGCTACATCCTCTGGAGGGGAGGAATGCTGTGTCCTCACAGGGCAGAAAGGTGGAAGGGCAAGGGACTTAATGGTACTTAAAGCCTCTTTTTAAAGGGCCTGAATTCCACTCATGGGGCAGGAGCTTATATGGCCTAGTCACCCCTTTAAGGCCCCATTTCTTAATAGTAGCACATTGAAAGCACCTGAATTTTGGAAGGGATACATGCAAATCATAGCGCTCAGCTAAGTAAAATGTTTACATAGTCACAACTGTATAAATAGTGAATGCAGTGTTATACAATAGAATAAAGAAAGTGTGTGCATTGGCAAAATCTCTAATTTGAGCACATTGTAGACCTATTAGAGTGTTTTAAGTATTTAAACCAGCAATTATGATATAATTATACTTGTAAGGTACTGATTAAAGGGTGCGTGTGTGTGTATGTGTGTGAAAATATAAATACTTATTTTCTTTAAGTAAGAACTCAAAAACAAAGACTACAACCATAAAGTAAATCATATTTAAAAAAAAAAAAAGCGAGAGTGTTAGAAAGTGCCTGCCATTTCAAGAATGATAGTCCAGGATGCAAAAAGGGGTTGCTACTTTTCTAAAAAAAAAAAACCTGGTCTTTTTAAGACACATAATGTAGTGCTATGATAATTTTTTTAAAAAGTTTATCAAAGAAAAATGAATAAATGTATCAATCAAATGAGATAATTCTGACTTTTCCTGGAGCAGGCTGAATTTGTCCAACCCATACCCCACAACCTTTTCTTTTTAAATACCAAGTAAATGATATAACATGCAAAGTACCCAGTGCATACCAAGCCTTCACAAAAACACAGCTAATTTGGTCATTATAATAAACACGGGGTAAATTCCAAATTGGAATTTTCGTTTGGCTAATAAGAGTTAGTTTGAATATAAGAATGAATTTATTTACAAAAATTCTGGTTTCATGAAATGATTTCTAAGCTTAAGTAATGACAATAGTTCTTCTGCCAGCTTCAATAAAATGGTGACTAGACTAACAGTAGACACTCCCCGCTCCTGGTCCTCAGTCATCAACTTTCTAGCCATCCATCACTTAATGTGCTGCTGAGAACCCTGCAGGAGTTCAGAAAACAATTGCCAACTGACTGTCTTGCTAAGATGAGCTATGGCACCACTAGAGAGAAGGAAGTAAAATTGATTTGTAGGAGGCCAACATTTACAAAACACAATTCCATTGGGTTAGTTACAACTATTCAATTTCCCAAATGAAAATAAAAGGCTTGCTAAGTAACAAGTTACATTTTCAAAAAAGAAAAGAAAAATCTAGCTGTTAGATGATACTGCATTTTGCTTTATTTTATACATTTATAGAGTCTGTGTTTTTTTAAGATGTTGTATTCTGCTTCAGAAAAATGTCCCTTCTCTGATGGAATGTATTTTTTCATGAAGTAAAGCCATTTTCTCTTTTTGTTCTAGAACTGGTTGATACTGAAGACATTTACGACTCACCAGAACATGACAGCTTGTGACTCTTCCTTGTAGAAGCCCGTATGTCTGAGAGACATGCTTCTCCAAATATGGGCATAATTGGGGATATATGATATTGATGACCCTCTCTCTTGAATCCAAGGATCAAAGGCTATGGGTGGCCTTGCTTTAACCTTTAAGTTTCTAAAAAGGAGGGTAGAAAGGGGTATTTACATTCGCAGCTATAATAGATATAACTTCCAATTGGGAATCAATTATTTTTTTCATTAAAAATGTATTGAAGACTTATGTCTAGATTTTGGTAGAGATAAGGATAAAATGGCACAGTCTCTGGCCTAAGGGAGGCATAAGCACATAAACAAAAAATTGTGTAACTCTGTGAGCAGGACTATGATAAAGAGAAGCAAAAAGTGGAATGAGATGACCAAGATGAAAGTTTAACCAAGCCCAATTGCATCTCTGCAGAAAGGAGAGAGAAAGGGCACTGTGAGCTCTCTTAGGGAGTTTCTAGACCAAATCGAGCCTGTGGGATGCACGTTGAACACTCATTCATTATTCCCCAAAAAACAATCAAATAAATATTGTCATAATTATACCCATTTTTTAAATTGCAAACAGATGTTTAGAGTGAAGTGACTTATCCACTTTGGTTGCTTCCAAAACACTGAAGGGCCTTTATGAAAACAGCTGTAAAACATCTCACAGCAATCCCCAAGAAAAAGGTCTAACAGAAATCCACCCCTCCTGCTGTGACCTGAGCTACTTCTAAAAAGAAATAGAAACTATGTAATTCAAGATAATGTTTTAATTAGTTGGAACTAAAATACAAATTCTTGTCTGGTTTTAATAAACATTTATTGTTATTTCCTTGGTGACTGGTTGAAGTGCTTGGAAATTTATGTATGGATAAATGTAGCTTCAGGCCCTTGAAAATATTACAGAGTTTGGGGATAGAGCCTGTCTTGTTGATTTTACCTTCATTCCCTTCATTCTATCTCCAATCCAGCAGCCGTTATCTTTTCTGTATGCTTTTGTAATAGACTTTTGACAGCTTTCCCATCCCATCTCTTACCTCCTTTCAACTGCTTAGTGTAGCCGGAATGATCTTTTGAAAACTCACGGTTGCATGTGTGACTTTTAAGAAAGAAAAGTAAATGTATCTCTGGTTTCATTATTCTCTCCAATACCAACAGAATTCAATGAAGAAAAGAAAGAGAAACATGAACCTTTTGCTTCTGTCTCTTATTTTTACATTCCCTCCAGGCATAAACATACACATACTATTCTATATTAGAAGGGGTTAGACTATAAGTTGGTGAGCTGATCTACTAGTGGGACTTTTCTCCTACCACCAGTAATTATTAACAAAAAACAATAAAGAAAAAACTTACCTTATTCAATGAGGATTGTGATACAAGAAGAGAGCATATAATTTAGATTAAGATCTATAACAAGAAAGAGTCAAAGGAAACTTTGGGAAGACAATTAAGGAATACCCCGTAAATCTTACCAAGCATTTGCTACATACATAAAATAAAAACACACATTTTCTTATGAATCAAGAGCTCCAAAATATTAAAGGACACAAGAAACAAACAAAAAATAAAAACAAAACAAATGCAGTGAAAAATATAACCATCACTGAAATCTACATTAACAGCAACATTTCCATTGATGGAAATCATGTCAGAGCTAGGCAGAGTTAAGGAAAGAGAGGCAAAGAAATGAAAAGCAATTAAAAAATAGAAAAGTTTATTAAAAATGGACAAAGGAGATAAAACATACATATAATTGGTGCCACTGAGCATGCAGTCAAAACAAATCAAAGAAAAATAAAATAAATCAAATATTTAATCATGTTGCTTTCTTGTTTAAAACATCAAAATACTTCCAAATCTTTTAGAAAACAAAGAGTCCAAAGCCTTTCTGTACTCACAAATTTCCTTACGGTATGACCCTGTGTACCTTCTTATGGAGCTTTTCTTCCTGTTGTTTCTTACCTTCCATTTCTACTGGCTCCCTCCTCCCTCATGGCCTTTATATATGATGCTGTTGTATGTACCAGGAATGTTCCCCACTCTTGGCACTTCAGTGAACATTGTGGTGGGAAACTTTCTATCTCCTAAGGAAATCTAATTTATTTTCAGAGAACACCAAGTCATTCATTTAATAATTATAACTATTTCCCCCCTGCACTAGAGGAAGAGCACTGATGAAAACTTGAAGATTTCATGTGCATTTGGAGGTATACAAGGCATAAATTTTGATGTATTAAACGAATGATAAAATCAAATATTTGATTTACTTTATTTTTATTTCCTTTGTCTTGATCACATTCTCAGTGACACCAGTTATGTGTGTGTTTTATCTGTTTTGTCTTTCATAAACATTTTTTTTCTATATCTTTAAACTGCTTTTCATCTCTTTAGGTAAATTTTCTCAAGTCTGCCTAGCTCTGACATTATTTCAAATGCCCAAAACAAGTTGTTGAATGAATGGGAAAAATCAGGATTGAAAGAATAAACGGAATGATAGTAAGTAGCTAGGCAGAATGGAGAAAGAGTGGGAGAGAATATTGGTTAAGAAAAAGGGATGTGAAAGTTCCAGGAAGTATTAGGAGTGCTCTAGGTACTGCATGGAGTTCAATCCTGTTGGGGAGTTAAGATGTCTAGGGAGTGGAATGTGGTAGATATGGCAGCTGGAGAGGGTGAGGGCCCAGTGATGTAAGTTCTCATAATTCAAATATGGATTCTTGACACTGAGTGTGATGGAAAGCCATTGAGTGACCTGAGAAGGCGATAGTATGATCATGTTTGTGTTTTAGAATGATAACTCTGGCTGTTGGGGGTGGGGAGGGGGAGTGTGGATTATAGGCATCTTGTTGATCTTGCCCACTTAGAGTAGAGCACACAGTAGATATTCAAGACAGGATTTTTGACTTGGAGGCAGCTCTCCTGATCCTGAAATGTTTTTTATGAAGGCCTTCCATTAGTCAGAAAGAGGGGAGTTTCCTTACACCCCATTGGAGCTTCTGAACCCAGGAAAATCTCTTTCGTCTGTTTCACAGTTCTAAGTTGGCCAAGGGTCACTGAACATTTTGCTTTGATTTTGAATGACAAATGTTTTCTTATACGCATTTCAGGAAGTTTATTGCAATGCGTGTGACTATACCGTTGATATGCTGCTACACCTCAAAGTCCAACTCCTAATTCTGGAAATCCAAAGCCACTTGGCTAGAGCTTGTTTGGTCTCAGACTTTCAAAGAATTCCTCTCTTGAGTGCTACCAGAAAATGTTCATCCACACAGCCAGTATCCAACCTGGGCTGCATTTATTGTTTTCCACCCTTCGTTGTATGTTGCTGATTAAATGAAGGTTGGGAGGCTCCCTAAATACTTTGCTTAGCCTGGGAAGTGATTCCACACTGAACTTAGATGGAATAATAAGCACCATTTTCCCAGAAGCAGCCAAAAACAGAGTTGGCATTTTTAAACCCCTTTACTTCCGTAACATAGATGACAAATTCCTTGAGGTTCAAGAATATCAATTGTGCAATCAGACCACTTATTAGCTGTATATCTTGGAGTAAGCTACACATTCTGGACCTCAATTTCTCTGTCTGTAAAATAGGAATAATAAAACCACAATCTTTATAGGGCTGTTGAGAGGATTAAATGAGAAAATATTTGTAAAAGTACCCAACATGGTTTCTGATCCATATTTAAGGGCTCAATAAAATGTAGCATTACTATTTAAAAGATTATTATTGCTTTTTTGACCCCATGTCAACATTATAACTCAGCACCTTGCATGTAGAGAACATTCTATAAACGTTTGTGGAATTTAATTTTTTAGTTTTTAATTAAGCAGAATATATTTTGTATCCCAAACAGCAAAGGCAATACAAAATAGGCCACAAACATTTGTAATAGTACACGTCCATTTAGCTAATATGAAATTTTGACAAGTCAACACACAAATAATTGATTTTTTAAATATATGAACAGGATATTGGGTAAAGATATTTGGGAACATAGAATCAGAATCTTTAGATGAGCTCCTAGAGCTTCCATAAGGTTTTATTTCTTAAAAAAAAAAAAAGAAATTATATGGTTTAGTAAAGGTGGGAGTATCTTCAAAAGGACACCTCGAGGTCTTAAATATCCCGATACATGATGTGATTCTCTAAGAGGGGCTATGATATGCACCGTTTCCCAAAATTTTTTAGCCTGGGAACCATTTTTTTCACTCAGCATTCATCAATACCTCACAGAACAGGTGTTTTGTGGAAGTCATTTTGGGACTTACTACACTAGAAAATAGAAAGAGTGGTGCATACTATTTTTATGAGAAACTATTGTTAACTTCTGCTAAGTTAAGAGGCCATAAGGAGTGCCTAAGAAAACAAAGGATTGGGAGATTTCTGCCAATTTTACTCCTCTCCACGTGAGAAGGAAAAACTCATGTATTGGAACAGAAGCAAGTGAGAGAAATAAACTGAGTCATGGTGAACATTTAAACTTGAAGTTGTGATGGTTGAGTTTAAGTGTCAAATTGACTGGATTAAGGGATACCCAAATCACTGGTAAAGCACTAGTTATTCTCAATTCTTCAGTAAGCACTGAGCTTGTCCCTTTTCTGCTGAAACGGAAACCCAGTTGGCTTGGCACTGGATTGGAGGAATTGGGTTTCCCTGGGGATGTCTGTGAGGGTGTTTCTGGAGAAGACTGATGTTTGACTTGGTGGACTGAATGGGAAAGATCTGTCCTCCATGTGGACAGTCACCATCCAATCAGCTGGGGGCCCAAAAGGAACAACAGGGCAAAGAAAGGGTGACATTTTGCTTTTTTCTTCAGAGCCCAAATACCCTTCTTCTCCTGGCCTTGGATATCAGAACTCTAAGTTTCCTGGCCTTTGGACTCCAGAACTTGTACCAGTAGCCCCCTGGGCTCTCAGGCCTTCAGCCTTAAATCTGAAAAGTTTAAATCTAAGAGTTATACTGTCAGATTCCTTGTTCTCAGGATTTCAGACTTGGACCCAGCTATGCTACCAGCTTCCCTGTTCTGAGCCCTTTGTACTTGGACTGAGCCACACTGGTTCTCTGGTTCTCAGGTACTGGCTTGCCTGCTTCTCTGGCTTGCAGACATCCTCTCTCTCTCTCTCTCTCTCTGCTCTCTGTGTGTGTATATATATATATATATGTGTGTGTGTGTGTGTGTGTGTGTGTGTGTGTACATACATAAAATCCTCTATCAGTTCTGTCTCTGATTCTGTCCCCTGACTAAAACAGAAGTCAAAGTCAGCACTTCGATGGTTAGGAATTCCTTCCTACATGAGGTTTTTAGTTCTCTAACCATCTCCATGGGAACTTGGTGCATTCAATCACCCTTATTATTAAAACTGATGAAAATCTGGCCAAGAAATAACTTTGGCCTTACCTAGGACTTTCAGGAGTCTCTCCATGCTCCATAAAGCATAGGATGCTACACAGAGTGAAAAGGCAACGTTTATGAAATTTATTTCTGAACAATTCCGGTTTCCCAGCTATTCTTATTGTCTTATATCAACTTTGAATAAGCTCTCCTCTAGGCAGATTCTCCTTTTGACTGTCTACTGGTTCTTAACTTTGTCAGATCATTTTCTAGGCTTAGTGCAGAACACTTCCTCTTGGGAAAACACGTAAGAGTAGCTGCTCTCATCTTAGCCAAGTCTCATGACCTCCTGGATATACATACCTAGGTTAATCTCTACCGACATTCCTATGCCCTAGGCCCTTAATTCTGTAGCATGAACACAAAGGAATCCAATCAGGCTACTGTGCTCATGTGTATTCTTTGAGCAACCACATAAACAGGACTCTAGACCTAATACAACATGTTCTCACTTGTTCTTGCTATATTTCACATCAATATTTTAAAGTATTACCCAAACTCAGTGTCCACAAAAAATTTACCGAAAACTCACCATTTGCTACCAACAATCTTTACTGTCTACTTGTAAATTATTGGTAAAAAGCTGCACCAATCCTCCAGATTCTGCATGTTTTCAAGAGAAGTATTTAATCCCCAGGAAATGACAAGGCTCATTAAAGGTTTAACAAGATACCCTGTGGGGTCTCATTCATTAATTCAACATGTATTTATTGCATTCCTACGATATACCTGACACCAAAGTAGGCATATAATGATAAAGAAAAAAACACAAACCTGGTCTTTAGTTTCACAGAGCTTGCAGTCTAATGGGGGGAGAGCAAATTAAGTAGGCGATTATAATATAGCATGTTAAGTGCTAAAATAGATGTCAGAACAGGTGGTTATGTGAGGGCATGATTGGATCTTCCAGCTTTGTCAATGAGTGGGAGAGGAGTGCTTAGGGAAGGCTTTTCAGAGAGGATAACTGCTAACCTGAGATAAGCAGAATGAGCGGAGTTTAGCGAACCAAGTACAGAACAAGCGGTGAGTATGAAGGGGAAGGGGATCCCGCTGACAGAGAGACAGAGGTCTCAAAAGGTGTTGTGGTTAGAGGGAATAGCATGCATGAAAATCTGCAGGGCATGACTTAGTTTGGGAACCATAGGAGGGGAGGGTGGAAGAAGAGCTAAGGAAGTTGGAGAGCTTTGTGGGGCCACAGCATAAACAAAGCTTGGTGCCATTTTGAAACAGAAGAGAGGATTTGAAATGTTCCCGACACATATAAATGAAACATATTCTAGGTGATGGATACCCCAAATACCCTGACTTGATCATTACACAGTCTGTGCACGTAAAAAAAGTATCGCATGCGCCCCATAAATATGTACAAATATCATGTATCAATAGAAAAATAAAGAAAATAAAAAGACAGCGCTTGGTGCAATGGCAATGTCTTTGAGTATACTAGAGACCCATTAAGGTGTTTTGAAGCAGAAACACGACCTGATTGGATTTGCATCTTAGAAATTCCCTCATAATCACTCAAAATGAGAGGTAAATGTCTAGTTTTCAAAGAAGGATAATGAACCAGGAAAGACTTGTAGGAGGTGTGTCCTGGGTTTTCTCTCAAGTCTCAGGTTCTCTGAGAGCTACTTAGTGTTCATCCTCTGGACAGTTTTTGGTCAGTCCTTGCTGAGGGACCAGGCCCTCCCACAGACCCAGCTGCACAACTTTGGCTTCTCTAACATGGAAGAGACATTGTCAGCAGCTGACAATATATATCTGTGTGTTTCTACAGTGTAGAAGTTAAAAACTTAAATCACTAGACATGTTGGAGGAGAAAAGGTTGGAACCACATTATTTAACAGACAGGAGGAACATAATCTTTTCACTTGGGTAGTGGCACAAAGCAGTCTCTCTTGGCCCAAAAGGGATTGCATGGAGCAAGGAAGGTGTACACCTGTCTCAAATGAGTGAACGATTCACACAGGGGCTCTGTGGCTGGAAAACAAATGCCCTGGATATTAGCTGGCGCTGATCCAAAATCTCCAAAGCCCCTTCCTAGCCAAGGGAGGCCACATTTCTCCCCGGGTGCAGCAATTTCCAATTACTTTAAGAGGAGGAAGAAATAGAGGAAATTCGACAAAACGACAGCCAGGCCCTTCTGGGAGGCTTGTCCTGAATGCTCCTCACCTCTGAGCTCCTTGTGCACTGCCCACCCACAGACTCCTTTATGAACTTCAGCCAGCAGAGCCCCTAGCCCCCAGAGGGAAGTGGCCTAATTAAAATCACACTTCATGCTGCCAAATTTGATATGTTAGTCTCAGCTCCAAGAATGTCTTGGAAAAGTATCTGGAGTTGAGTGAGTCTTTCCCAGAAGAGACTTTTTCTTGTAAAAAATGGCAAATCCAGCAGATGGAGAGAGGGGAATCTTGGTTTTGAATTTTCTACTGGTCCATGGCTCACTTCACTTGCTTTCTCTCTGCGCCCCTGTTTCTTGTTATATACTATTGGGTTTCCATATCCTTCCTTCACATGAATCTTGCAAGGATGACAAGAGGAACTATCAATCATTAAGCTTCACAGTTGTGTAACACAGACATGAAAGGTAAGAGCATTAGACATGGCAAGATTTGTGTTTGATTTCTGACTCTTCCTTTTAGTAACTGGGCAAGGTACTTCATCACTTGAAGGTTTTCCTATGTGTGAAATGGGGATAGAAAATACCTCACACAGTTGTAAAGTGGCTGACACATTCTGAGTACTAGAGAAATGATAACCCTTCTTATTATAATTATCAGATTATTTTTAGTATTGCCAGAGTATTATCAATGGAGAATTGGAGCAAGGCATTAAGAAATTATAAATTATCCTTGAATGCCTTGCCATTAGCTAAATGTTGGACCTCAGAAAAGTAATTTTGCCTCGATAAACCTCAATGTTGTTTTCTATAAAAAAGAGGAATTTGGAACAGCCCATCTCTAAGATCTCTTCTAGCTCTAATATTCTAGAATCTAAGCTTACCAAAGATTGACTTTTCCTATTCGTTTATCTATTCATTCAACAAATATTTCAAATAAAACATACTGTTTTTTCAGCACTTATTGTGTGCCATAGACTGTAGTCAACAGCGTACATTGATTAGCTCATGCAGTGCTCATAGCAATACAGTTTATACTCCCAAAATACTTCTGAATCTTCTGTTTTAAAAAATATTCTGTTTTAAAGTTTGCTGGGAGTCTTATTTTCCTCTATTAAATCTTTGTTCTCTGGCATAAAGATAACAATTTTAAACAAAATTTTTAACTGCATAACAGAATAGAAAAGAATAACTAGTATTTATTAAGTGCTTTCTATGTGCCAGACACCATGCTCAATTCTTGGCATGCAGTATTGGGCACATTTTCTGTACCATATTGGACTCTCTTAGTGCTGTTCTCTCTTGCACTTCAATTGCTGGTAGTACCAAAGATATCACATCTTCTCTTCAAGGGATTGTTCACAAGTCTGCCTCTATGTCTGTGATGATGGTTAATTTTATATGTCAATTAGACTGGGCTAAGAGTTTCCCAGATAGCTGGTAAAATGTTATTCTTGGATGTGTTTTTGAGGGTGTTGCATTTGAGTTGTTAGACTGAGTAAATCAGACTACCCCCACCAGCGTGGGTGGGCATCACCAATCTGTTGCGGACTTGGTAGAGGAAGAGCAATTTTCTTCTTTCTTCTTCAGGTGGAACATCCAGTTTCTCCTGCCTTTGAACATCATTTCATCTGGTTCTTGGGTTTTGGGATTCCAGGACTTACACCTGTGGGCCCTCCTTTACCCCATTGGTTCCCTAGCCTTCATACTCAGACTGGGAGTTATACCACTGGGAGAACCCCATCCCTCAAACTCAGGCCTTTGGATTCAGACTGAATTACACTATCAACTTTTCTAGTTCTCCAGCTTGCAGATGACAGATGGCAGGATTTCTTGGTCTCCATAATCACATGAGCCAATTTCCATGATAAACATCCTGTCTATCTGTCTATCTATCTATCTATCTATCTATCTATCTATCTATCTATCTAATCTCTTATTGGTTATGTAGTTATTTTTCTCTGGAGAACCCTGACTAGTACTATGACCAAAAACATCTGCTCAGGTCTGTGTGGCTTCACTTGGAGCTGACCAGCAGCTTCCACACCAGGAGGGCAGCCCCCACCCCTTGGATGCTTATGCAAAGCCAAACTAACGGCATGAAATTTCAGGTTTCTCTTGCCACTTCCATATATGGATGAAATACACAGCATGGGATGTGGGTTGGGTGGGAAATTAAGTTTTCTCAACAACTGTCAAAAGAGATAGATACAGCGATCCAGAAGTATGAGCTATTAACTGTGAAAATCAGAAGGCAGTAATAAATTCAATTTACTTTGTCTGTCACATGGACTATTCTTTATACTACCTGCCTGGAGATGGCCCATTGGACTAAGTGGATCCATCTCTCATCATACAGCTGTGTCTCTTTACGGTTCATCATAAAATAGTGGGCAGCACAGTAATGTGTCACTTTGCATTTCTGTCCACCCTTCCGTACCTCACTTTCCTTTTCTTACCTACTTGCAACCCAGGAATTGCATCTGCCAAAATTCAGCATTAGAACTTAGTCCTTGCATCAAGTTCTGTTTCCCGGGGAATTTGGGCCAAGACCATACAATATGAAGTTTACTTCTCACAATAACCTTATAGCACAAGAACTATTTCTATTTTCAGTTTCCAGAAGAGAAGAGAGGTTTAAAGATATGAACTAAATTAATTGGGCTATCTTATTTTCAAGCCAACATTCTTAAGCTTTATCTCATATCTATGATAACATAATTTGTAACAAGAACATATAATCAGTCAACATTTATTGAATACCTCCTATGAGTCAGATATTCTCTAGGCAGCAGAAAATTAGGAGTGAATAAGACAAACACTATCCTGGCCCAAAGACGCTTAATATTTTTTTGAACACGTGTTAGTTAAGGTAAGTAACATGAGTCGCTATAATAAACACTATAGTCTCAGTGGTTTTGTATGATAAAATTTATTTTTCATTCACATCATAATATTTTGAGAATAGCAATCAACCTCACAAGTATAATGAATGAAATCAATGATGAGTTCAGGGTGGTTTGAAACCAGGCAGAAGGGGTCCAGACCATTACAGGAACAGGGAGATATTCTCTAAGTTTAAACTGAGGTTCTAAAGAGTGAGTAGGCATTGGTCAGGAAGTGCATGGGTGAAAGTAATTTGTTTTTAGTAAAAAATATATATGTATTTTAAAGAGCAGTTTTAGATTTATAGAAAAATTGAGGAAAAACTACAGAAAATTCTCACGTACTCCTGTCTTCCTTCCCCTTCCCCCATTTCCCCCTATTATTAACACCTTAAAATTGTGTGGTGCATTTGCTGCAACTGGTGAACATATATTGACACATTATTATGAATGAAAGTCCACAGTGTACTTTAGGGTCGACTGTGTGTTCAAGCATTCCGCTTTAACAAGCCTGAGACAGGTAGCCTGCCTGCCGTGCAGAATTATGAAACATTGCTTCTTTTTCCAGCTTCTCCTGCTTCGATGCATGTGGTATGCATTGCCAGTTTGCTCTCCTACCAGACATCTCTGATGATGAACTTTCACTTTTAAGAATCCATTCAAGGCTACCTATTGTTTTGAGGATCAAGGCTCACATCCTGATTTGCCTGGTTTTGAAGGTCCTCTGCATGGTACCAACTTTTCCAGGCTCATCTCATACAGCTTCCCTGTTTATATACTTCAGCGAAATTTCACTATTTGGCAATCACATAGCAAAATTCATGTAAGACAAGTTTTTTTCTCCTTACTTTCAACTCTTCCCTCTATTTGGGATATTTTTTTCCCCGTTGCTATATAATCATATTATCTTGTCCTTTAAGGGTCGATGTCAATGCCAACTCTCAGATGCCCTTGATTCTGCCAGTTAAGGATTTCTCTCTTTTCTGGGCTCTCCTAGTACTTGATCTTCCTGCTTCTTATGATATAGGGAGCACATCACACATTGTATTTTATTTAGTTCTTTTCTTCTCAAAGGTAAAAGCCAAGCTTACACGTCTTCATTGTCTCCATAATACTTAGCGTAGGACTGCTCAGTTAGCAGGTGCACAATGGACATGTGTTGCCTTGAGATCAGTACCTTCTGCATCCTCTCCTTTTCCCACTTTATTGGGTCCTTAGACAAAATACTTGCCCTGATAGGACTAGGACACAGAATACAGAATGGCCGCCTCTAGTCTGGTATCTCCAGTGCCATGAAGTATCATTGGTGTAATGGATGCTCAGTAAGGCAGAACGTAACAGTCAATTTCTCTACCTCTGATTGCACTTGCAGCACTCTATGATTCTGAATTGTCCCTCAATAGATGTCAACCCCGATGTAGTAGCCACTGCTGATGCCCTTACAGATTCCCTTCCATCCACTGGCAGTTGTGAGTCTGGGCTGCCAATAGCTCACAGCACTCACACTCACAGCCAGAGAATTCCCCTTGGTCAATGGTGAGTCACCTTACTCAGACAGCCTAGGAGGTAGCTTTTGCCTTCAATCCCCTTGGGAACCCTGCAGTCAAGAACTACAAGGGCATAAAACTAAGTCCTCTTGACTCAAGTTGGGGCAACTCTACGGCATCAGTGATGATTCACCTGGCCTAGTGGTTCATGGTAAAGCTTTACCTAGATTCTTCCTTAGCTCTATTCACAGAGGTCTTCATGCCTTTCCACACAGGAGGGCCTCTACTATTAGGGGGTTTTAGAAAGCAAGGGAAGCTTCCAGGAAAATACAAAGACACACATACACAAACACACACACACACACACACACACACACACACACACACAGAGGCACACATAGCATTTCAATGTATCATAAACACAAACAAAAATGTCTATCATCCAAGCTCTGTGTAGTATCAAACTGTCAATCCAGCAATGTTCTCCCGTTTATGTGCCCTTCTGCTCTCCTTATCTCCAAAGAACAAATACAATGTCTGATTTGTTCTAGTTATACTTTCTCATTCCTCCTAGAATCAGAAATTTAGTCTAAATTTTTGTCCACCTCTTTGTAACCCAAGACCAAAACACTATGCATTTTGTGTTTTTTCAAGAGTTTTTTAATGCATATTATAGCTTCTAGATTTCTTTTTTTCCTTTCCTTTACACACACACACACACACACACACACACACACACACACACACACGTATATATATAGTTTTCTCTTAGATTGCAGCTGAATCTTCTACCGGCTCTCAGGGACCACGGAGCAATAATTTGAAGTGGCTTGGTAGAGAGTTCCATGGCAGAGAGCCAGTTTTCCCTTCCAATAGTTCAACCCAAAAAGAATGGAAGGAGAAAAATAGAGCACCCTGGAGGCAAGAATCCTTGAAAACCCCCTTCTCACTTAGTGAGAATGAAAAAGTTCTATTCATGACTTTTACCACCAGGTTTAGGCCACTGCTGAAAAACAACAAGGAATTTGGAATATCTGCTTAAAATGAGTGTAAATATTTACCCACATATGCTGAAATATTCTTGTGACATTTAGTCTGATGCATACTGCCAGGAGAGAAGGAAGCTCCTGAGCCAAACACAGGAATTTTTTATTTTTAATCTTCCCTGGGAGTAGAGCAAACATTTGCAATGATATAAAATGTATTAAATTCACTGACCCTGGAATTCATAACTGGTTTTGCATTGAGTACTATCGTCTTGTTCAGAACTCCAATGTTTGTGAGCTCTACATTCCTTACTCTGCGCGTTATTCTTTAAGAACATGAACAGTGTTATTCATATTATTGTCATTATTATAATTAAACAGACAGAAATGTACACACGTGTTGATCTTACCATTGTAGCAATTACATCGTGGTTATTAGATTTATGACTCTATTTATAGAGTGCTTATCATTGGAAAAATATTTTTACATTTGTAATCCAGGACATAGTATGCACTCACATGTTTGTTGAGTCACTCATACTCATGCACCTATCCGTACCGTGTGACAGACTCTTTGCTAAGCACTTTGTATGCATTTTCACATTTAGTATGAAGATAGATGAACTAAGCAGGAAAAGCATTGTTTTTCATTTCAACAGGTGGGAAAACTGAGGCTCAGACTGGATAAATGACTATAAAAGGCATTTGACAACCACCATGTGTTCAATGCCTAATATGTGTTAGACTCATGCATATATATATATATATATATATACGTATTCCTATTTGTATACACGGAGACACATATGTATTTGTTATGTGTATACACACATACACATACACTATCCGCCCATGCCATGGTATTTATATAGATTATTGAGAAAGGAAGGCATATAAATAATTAGAAAATTGCACAACTGCAAGGCACATAAATAATTCTTTCATAGAAAATAGCACAATGACTGGCAAGCACAGAAATAGGCTCACAGTGAATGGATACCTAATACTACCTGGTACACTGTGTATGAGGCAAAAAAAGGTCAACAAATGTTTAACGGATGAAGCTGAGATCCTTTTTAAGACTGAGCAGGAGTTGAGTAGACGTGTTTATGTGGCAGGGGGTAAAAACAGAGGCCTGTGTTTATGGAGAGCATGTTGGGTAGGGGATGTCCACATCATGGATTAAAAAAAATGAATATATAAGGGGACTTCCAAGGACCTACAGATGCTTGCTCTGGCTGTAACAGAGGGAATATGTAGGGGAGAATGGTGGAAGGAGCTCAGCTGTCAGATTATTTAATAGGAGGATCCAAATGATGCAAGGCTTTGAATGCCATGCTAAGGTGTTTAGACCCCACAACCAGCAAACAGCAGAGCCAGGGCCTGAATTCCTTAGGTCTGCTTAGTTCTCTTTCCTATTCCCAGGGGTACTCCCCTTCGCTGTGTATGCATGCATGTGTGTGGTTGCGTGCATGCTTAGGAATCTACACGCACACACTATTTCTTCATGTTGAGGGTTGCAGAGGGATTGGATAGTACTGAAGGGCAGCATAAATCACAGAAATGTTTCTATTTCAGACACACTCAGTGGCTTGAATCAGGCTGAGAAAAGTTATGCATAGAAAAACTGGTTGAAAACTCCAAAGAATAGAAAAAGAAAGCAATTGGATAAAAATGTTTGTAAGTTCCTTGGGGCTACTAAAGCATTTGGATGTTGTTGTATGTTCTTTGTAAGTTGTGAATGTTCCTTGTAGACTTATTTACCAGGATGCTTTTATTGATTTACATTTTTAAGCTGATGATACTTTTCATCAGGTCTCAGAGAAGACTTCCTTGAATTCCACATCCTAAACGAGTCCTCTAGATATGCAGTTATTTTTAGTACTGTATCCTCTTTCATGTAAATTATCACAATTTAATTTAAATAACTACTTATGTAATTGTTGGCATGTTTATGCCAGTTTCTCCACCATTCTGTATAATGCCTGGTCATAGGGAAGATCTGGTTCACTCAATAAATGTAGGCACTTACTACATGTATGTTGAATAAATTAATGAAAATCAGACTGAAATCAGAATAGATCATCAGGATAGCCAACTTGATGTTTAAACCAGTCACCAATATCCGAAAGATTTCACCAGGGCTTTCAAAAAAAGTGAAATTAACTTTGCAGTTTTAAGAATGGTGGCTTTGGTTAATACTAATGGATTATGTACTGTGTACCAGGCTCTGTGCTAAGCATTTGATGTGTATTTTCCTATTTAATCTTCACAACAAACTTGTAAGATAGTAACATTGGCTGAGACAGAGATTTGTGCTCTCCTTCCATCATGAAAATTTGTTGGGAAGTGGATGCCTTGCTGGAGACTATATTCCAGCGCCCCCTGCATCTAGGGGGGCAGTGTGAATGGTTCTGTTCAATAAAACATGAGCAGAAGTGATGTGTGTCACTTCTGGGTGGAGGCACTTGAGTCCCTGGCATTCTATTCCCATGGTTTCCTCTCTCTTTCTACAGAAATGTCTGAGATAATGTCTTCAAAGCAGAGGCAATAAGGTACAAGAAGCCTCATTGAAAGACTGAATGGAGAAAAAACTCCTAAACACGGCCAACTGGTATTTGACTGGGATATGAATAAACAGTAATCTTTTACTGTGACAAAAATGCCACTAGGATTTCAAGATTTATCTGTTACAACCTTGAGCATTACTTGTCCTAACTAATATAGGTACAACTATTATGGCCATTGTACAGAGGAGAAAAATGAGCTTAGAGAGGTTAAGCACCTCTTCAAAGTTACATAAGTGTTAAATAATGAACAGGTATTATCATTAGTGACTCCATGGTTTCATTGGTGGGGTGTGTGGGGAATTTATGTAAGTATCTGTTTGGAAGGGGCTAGCATGGGAACCTGAAACTCAGCTTGTGCATAACATTATATAAGGTTGGGAGAACTTCGGTTGTCCAATACAAAATAATGTGAGTGTAGCTAAGGAAGGTGATGCGAGGCTATAGTAGTCCCACCTCGAAGCCAATTTGTGGCATATCATACATCCCAAATGCATTACATAAATATCTTTAATTCTCACACTACAAAAAGCAGGTGGTTTATGGCCATTTTACTGATGACAAATTAGAGTTTGAAGGAGATAAGCGATTTGAGATTCAAGGCCGGGCCTGTCCAATTCTTTGTATGTCTATCATAATTCTGCTATACTTAAAAAGGTCTGACTTCATTAGTCTCAAATTCAGGGGTGCATAGCCAAATCCCTCTCTTGCACTCTCGAAAGTCATACATGTTTCAAGTCCATGACCACTGTTACTGAGCCTCTGCCACGTCCCAGCATTTTTATATACTATCTAATTATTTTGGATGCTTATGAGAATATAGGCTGTTAGACATTATTACTTCATTCATTTTACAAATGAAGAGAGTAAGATTTAAAGAAAGAAAGCAGAGCTTGCCTAAAACCCACTTATTAAGTAGGTAGCTAACCTGAAATTCGAACATGGGTTGGCTAAATCCGACGTCGGGGTGTCTTCATGAAAACATAGAGGCAGGGGGCTGAGGAAGATCTCATGGAGTAGATGGGCATTGCCATTCGCATCAGTGGTCCTCAAACATCACTGTGTGTGAGAGTCAACTTGGAACTTGCTATAACTTCCACTAATTACTGGGTTCAATTTTAGAGATTCTGATTCCATATGTCAAACGTAATAACTAGGAACCCATGTTTTTACCAGCTCCCCAGATTAACGTGCTGCAGATGGACTTCAGATTTAGACCCCAGCGACCGTCACCCAGGGCTTTCAGCCCGGTCATTTAGTGAGGCTCACATTGTGAAATCCTTTATTGCTCTTCCCAGCACTAAGGAAGAAAATGACACATCTCCTTCTGGAAGGAGGCAGAGGCCTGGAGCTTCCAGTCCTTAGCATTCTGCTCTTGGCTTCCGTTCCCTCTGTCGATTAGGCCTTTCAAACCAATTATCATTATATATTGCTGAGATTTATAGTCCTCGGTATTTGAGGTTACAAGACTTCCGTTCGCAGGAAGAAGCTCCATGCCATCACTTCTAATCAGCTCAGCACAACGTTTGATTTCCCCTCTGTAAGAGGGCACACTGTTCCATTAGAGTATTAATAGCTAGGCAGAATTGCCTCAATTACAGTGCTTGGGGAAACATAAAAATTGGCTTTGGGGGTCTGAATTTTGAAAGAACTGTCCTCCTTCTTATCAAAATAAAGTCAATGATTCAACAAAAATGACTAAGGAAAAAAAAAATCTCTGACTCCAAATAAGTAGAGTATAGGGCATAGAAAATTAGTCTTTCCACAGGGATGGCAAGATGGTCTTCCCTGGGCTTACCATGGCAAAGAGAGGAAAATGTATTCCAAGTTCAAAGCAGAAACAGCGTGTAGCACAGTGTCCAAACCATAAAATTTACTACATGCTATGAATAAATAAGCAAACAGGTGAGTATAAGACAGTTCGGGTGAATACCTTTTATAGGCATTACTTCATTCATTTGTGCATCTAAATATCCATCCTCCAGTCATGTATCCATCTACTACCCATCGTCTACTCAATTATCGAGTGCTAACTATTTGCCAATCACTATGTTGTGATCTGGAGATATTAAAATATTCTGTCTTCTGAGAATTTACCGTCCACTCTAGAAAGATGTGTAATGCTTCTTCATTGCCTATAGAATTACAAATATCCTAAGACCTTCTGCCCTATGCTCCTAGCCTACATTTTCAGCCTCTTTTCTCAATCCCTTTGTCGCACATGAACCAACCTATGAATCTTTACACTTTTGGCCTCCTCAGACTAAAATGTCCTTCCTTCCTCACTTATATCTGTCTTTATACAAACTCCATGCTTTCTTCCAGTGCTGTTGAAAACCCCCTGTTTCGCGAAGTCTGTCCTGACCCTCCCATTAGGTCAAATAATTTCCTCCTTTGAATGGTCACACTAATTCTGAACATTACTGGGTGTAATTACTCCTCATTTCGTCTCACAGATATTTTTGTTAATTTATCTTTTCATCTCTAGAATCTCATCTCATCTCCTTCCTTCCTTCCTCTTCCCTCTTTTCCCCTCATTTCTCTTCTCTGCTCTTCTCTTCTTCTCTCTTTCCTTCTTTTCAACAGGAATTTGAGGCACACCCACCATATCTTAGGCTCATGCTACCTATTAAAGAAATACGAAGGAAATTAAGATTGACTGAATCTTAAGATTATGCACAGTTAGGCATTTTCATATGTGCTTTGATTTTTTAACCTTTAAAAGAACCTTGGTGAGTAGATATTATAGTCACTGTGTTTTCTTCCCTTTATACAAATTAGGCATGGCTAAATGTCTTGCTCAAAGTTATACACTTGGGGGATGGTGTCATCAATCCAATCCAAATCAACCTCTAAAGCCCAGATTCTCTCCCCGTTATATCAACAGACCAAACACGTAATCACAACCCAGTGCAGCCAGAACAACGAAACACTAGAAGCGAGCGTGGGGTTCTGTAGAAGTGACTGTTACTTGGGAACGAGCAGGCTGGAAAGCAGAGAGAATTTATAGAGAAGGACATTAGGCCCAGAAAAGGCAAGAACTCATCCAAGAATATGTAGTTTCTTGCGTGTGTCAGATACAGCGCTAGTGTTCAGATCTTCCAGGTCGAGCCCGATCCATGTGGCAGATCAGCAGGCTGCTCACTCTCTGCCTTTTAATTATATAAGCTCACCTTTTAGGACTTACTTCCATGAAGGTCCAGATTATACTTTTATTCCCTCCTTGGAAAACACAGTGTATCCTAGACATTGGGGTCAAATCCAAGCTTTTTGGATTTTTTTTTTATATTAGATGCTTATTTTTGTGCATGCATATGAGTAGGGAGATGTGTTTCCCTAGAATACTAGAATATGCTCTGAATTAGGGCAGGCAAAGTGCAGAGCCATTTGGCTCAGATCCTACTAAGTAAAAAAAGAAAAGAGGGTTAGACAACGAGAGGCAGGAGAAATGGGTGTCTTTCTGTCTAGTTGTGGCTCTGAAGTTGTTTGGGTGGGATCAGCTGGAGGGATCAGAAAATGCAGGAGGGATGCTGTTTCTCCACCCTCCCTCCTCTGTTCCTCTGTCCAGAACCACTCACATCTGCCGGGGCCTCTTCCCATATGTTACAAGCATGTTTGGCCTGGCTGGTTTCTCCCTGAATTAACACAGGGCCCCTCTTACAAAAATTCTCCTTTATGTAATATAGAACCTGGCAGGCTTGAGGAAAAACTTAGCTACCCACATCCCCACAGCTGAATAAAAATCTGGGCCTTGTTTACTGTTTTTGCAAACAAGCATCAGTTAGGGAAAGGCTAGAAGGGCTGGGCTTTGCCTTCTAACTTGAGAACATGTATGAGGAATCCACAAGTTATCTCAGAGAGTGTGGCTAAGAGTTGAGATGCTGTGACAAGGCCACATTGAAGTCTAGGCGCCCAGTCTGGGCCACTTCTTCTGGAATAGAAGTAAACGTTATTCCACCGATTGTTTTATTTTGTTTCAAAGAACAAAACACTTGGAGAAACTGCTGGGCAAGTCGTGAGCCTCTTCTCTGTCAAATTGAAAGGTACCAAGTTTGAAGTTGTGACAGAATGATAAAAGCCAAGAAAGTGAAGTCAGGAAATGTAGGCTCTGAACTTGGACACAGAATATGTCCAGACATTGTCACTCTCTGTCAATAGAAAAGTATTGCATTAGGTCAGATCAGAGACGGCTTGTGTCTGATCCACGCTCATAACAGACATCATCAATCTATCGTGACTCTCTCTCATGCTTTGCAAGAGGGTAGCTTCAGGATTCTTCTTAACACATTCCACTAGAGAGCAACTGTCTCCTAAAACATATTGTATATCTCCAGATTAGATCATCATTTACATCTTTCCTAGATTTTTTTTTTTTATTCTGTTGCCAGAGAAGAAGTATTTATCTTCATTCTACCTACACATTTTAAAACCTTTGGAAGGCATGTCCCAGCCCCGCCCAACAAGTGGAAATGTATTTTGGTTGCATTATTTTCAAGTATGTATGACTATCTACAATCGACTTTCAGCAACTTTACAAAATTTGGTATTAGTGTAGATAAAAAAACCAAATGTTTGGATACTGAGCTGAAAACAATTTGAAGTGATGCGTGTGATCCATCTGAATCCAAACACTTCCAGTTGGCAACCTCACATTGGACTCTCAAAACATCCTTTCTTCTGTTGTTTCAGATCCAGCCATCCAAATGAACAAATAACATCCTCTAAACATGATGCAGACTTTTTCAGCCTTGTTGATTATTATAAATTTTGGCATTTAAGAGGAATCAAGATTCGGGATGAAGTGGCAGATAAAATACATATATATATATTTTTAAAACAAGCTTCCCTTTCACGAAAATACCTGGATGGGTCAGGATTAAATGCAATGACCAGGAAATGGAGAGGACCTGGTGTATAGGCAGGGCAAGAGCACTGAACTCAAAATCAGAGAGATGGTGGGTTCTGACCCACAGTCTACCTCTGCCTTGTTAAGAGACTTTGGATCTTTCTCTTCTCTTCTGATGTGCAGCCCTTGTTGGTGCTAAGCGTCCTGTCCAGCTCCTCCTCTGCTCTCATTTCATACATCTGCTTCTCAGCTTCAGAAGGGGGAATGGATAACCCTGGGGTTCCTTAGAGCTATTCCTGTTTACACTTCTGTATCTCTGATTATTTGAAATTTGGGGAAGAAAAGAAATACTCCAAATATCATTAGTCTTTTTTCATTTAATATTCCAAGAAATTCACTTTTCAGCTACCTTTAATTGTATTAGCAGTAACTTTCAGAACTTTTCATTTTCTTACTGTAATACACATCCATGTGCTTTTGTTGATAAACTTGCAATGAGCTGTCTACTTTGGGTTTCCTATTTCACTCTTTCCTGTTAAAGACTCACCATCCAGAATACCCTCATTCTCTTCTTTTTTTCTATCCTCTTTCTATTCCTCATTTATCTTTTTTAAATATTTTTCACAGAATTTCTATGTAAATCGTATGCATTCTTTAAAGCCTAGTGTTTAATCTTCTCTATGTGGCCATTCTCAGTCATTTCAGGTCGAATTCTTATCATTTGTTATACACCTGATCATGAACAATACTGTCTTTATAGATACTCCATCCTTTTATAATTTGTTTATGCATTTATTCCCCACTTTTCAATAGGATTTGAGGATGCACAAATATAGTTAAAAAGAATCCCCTGTTAAATTTTAAGTAATTGGGTAGGTATGCTTACATGTACATTTTTTCACATATCATCTTTATAACCACACCTGGAGGACATTATTTTCTGGTTTTTGAGTGAGATAAATGAAAGTAGAGGCAATTAAGGTCATATACCCACTAATAGTAACTGATAGAGCTGACCTTGAAACTTAGATATCGTGTGACTCCAAAATGCATGCTTCTTCTGCTATCACATACTTCATCCTCTTTTTGCCACTAATCCTTTAACCAGTAGGTGTGAAAAGCCACATATTAAGAGCTGGAACAAAGCCAGGGGTAGGGGTTAGTAATGAAAATTTAAAAGCATATTTTAAAAAATCTTGGTTGAATAGAGTAATAGCAATTGAGTGCCATGATCAGCATGGAGCTTCCTGGAAGCCTAGGCAAGGAGAGAAACATGATGGGTACATATTTTCTGGCATATAGTAGAAGAAATTATAGATAGGTACACATGTTATCCTAGAATTTACTTCTGACATGAACTTGTCACAAAGGATACTTGGAAATACATTGGAAGATATTCTCAGTAGTACTATGATCAAGAGTCCAAAAAATGTTCTGCATATATCTGTTTTTTTATAGTAGCAGCTAAATTATAATTCCATAAAGAAAATTCTTTTGGAGCTCCAAAATATATGATCCAGGGATGCGACTTGCTACTGATCTAGCTTAACCTATAGATAAAGTATGGAGAATTTTAAGGTTTGAAGAGTTAAAAAGTTCTTAACCCAGTATTTGCTTGAGATGATAAAGGGTTTTTTTCCCCCATACAAAATGAAATGCATTTTTTTCTTGATTTTTAGAATGAAAAATTTGTTAATTATTATATAAAGATATGGTTATCTTGCAAAAGATTGTTTATAAGATTAAGTGAGCTATACTTCTAAATAGCAGGAAGTCATAAGATAATATAGAGTGAAAAATCATGGCTTTGGAGTTCTTGGGGATAGTGAGTGGTCAACAAAGTCTTCCCAGAGGAGGTGACATTTGAGCTGAATACTATTGAATAATTAACAGAAACCAGGAGTAGTAAGTTCCACTCTAGAGGTAGCTTCAAGATATACAGGTAGCTTAGAAGGTGAAGTGACCAACTCTCTGAGTCCCAGTAGATGTGACATTTGAAGTAAATACTGAAGGGTGAGTTTTCCCAGAAGGCAAGGCAGGGAACGGGTCTTCGGAGGAGAGGAAACTGCATCTGCAATGGCACGGAAGCGTGAAACATGAAAAAGCAAATGCACACTAGGTGATTTTAAGTTGCTTCGTGTGGCCAGAGGTGGCCCATGTAGGAAAGGGGCCAAAAATCAGGCTGGAGGTCAAGAGAGTCAGATGATGAAAGACCACATATAAAATTCAAAGGAGTTTGGGTTTTGTTCTGGGTTTGTATTTTAGCATAACACTACTTGTGACTGATTGCGAAGACTGGCTGGAAAAGTGTGAGGCTGGAATCAAGGAAAAATAGGGAAGAAGCTGCTGTGATTATCCAGATAAGAGCTGATGAACTAGAACTGAGGAGCTGGTGAGGGAGAGATGGAGTGAGAGGAGGGGTGGGACCGAGAGGTCCTAGGCAATGCAATCAATTGAATTTGGTAACTGTGGCTCGGCAGGGGTATCAGAGGGCAAGGAATTCAAGATGACTAAGTTCTAAGAACTACTGGAGGAAGTAATACATTTGTTCTGGGGTCAGAGTAGTCTAACAATTTGCAAACTCATGATAGGATTCCCAATGATCCATTGTTAAATGAGAAAACCCTCTGGCTTGGGTGACTGGGAAAATAGTGATGTTGCAACTAGAGGTTTGACTAGTGGTGCAGAATTGAGGACACTAACTGATATGTACAGGGTTTCTTTAGGATTACAGTATGTTTATCCAATTGTTATAATAATGGAGTGTTTACTGAGCTCTTCCAATGTACTAGGCACTTGGTTAAGCTCTGTACATATGGTATTGCAATTAAAGGTCACAAGCTATGATCATACCGGTCATAGAGGAATTCCTCTATGGGGAATGAGTGATTGCTCCAATAACAATTTTATGGATGAAGAAATTCAGGCTCTGAAAGATCAAGAAAATCAACCAATGTTACAAAGTTAATGAGTAGCAGAGCCAGGTTTGGACCCAGATCAGTGCAATTCAAAGCCTGCACTCTTAACCATGATGTTTAGAGACTGAGAGAGAGAGCAAATTGCTCAAGGTCACGTAGTAGGCAAGGGTTTCACAGGGGCAGGAACCATCTCTTTCTCTTACACCACATGTCTTGGCTGAGAAGGCTAGTCAAACCCTAGCCCTATGTCTTACTAAAGGACAGTCTGCAGATATGTGCAAGCTCTTATGGAGAAAATGCAAAGCTATACAATTTACTGGGCAGAAAAAAGTAATTCTTCTGCTTCTGTTAATTCTGCAGCCAAGGAACTGCCTAGTGCAGTGACTTCACTTCTAAGGATGGGAAGGTGTTAAAGGAAGAAGAAAGGGGAAAATGAGTTGGGCTATCTTAGTGAGTTCATTCTTACTATAATTTGCTCATAACCAAAAACCTAGGAGCTGCAAATTATATAAGTAAACAAAAGTTTTCACAGAATACTGGCATTTTTTCACACTCCTGGCTAACTGCTGAGATATTAAGGAGGAATACCAGGGTTCATAAACTCTCATGGTTGCACATAAATACTAAGTTTCTATATCAGTGGAGAAGATTGTATGAGAGCTGTGGTCTGGAAGACCATAGGTAAATTCATCCTTTAAATATCTCTGTCATTGGCAAGTGACACAGTGGTCATTGATAGAGGAAATTTAGGGATCAATAACAGTTCGGAGATGATATTATCTAGAATCTAATTTTACCTGCAACTGTTCTTCCTACCTCTTCTTGAGGATTTCAGATGTACACTTCTTTATAAGGAGTTTCATTGTTTGCTGGACAGTTCCAGCTATTACAGCCAAGTTCCTTTATTGACCAGTGTCTGCTAAACGGTAACTTTAGATCTTTCCTAAGTGCATCTCCTTTTTATATTCGACTAAGTTCTTTTCCTACCAGGTTTCAGAATGACAAGAATGTAGATAAAACAGCTTTTATTTATTGAGCACATCAGACTCTGTTCTAGATGGTTTTTATGCCAGGTATTTTATTTCATCCTAACTGCAACTTAGCATGTGGAAAATGATTATTTCCATATTATATATAAGCGTCTCAAGTCGCAGTGAGGTATTAAAAATGTATCTCGTTGCCCAGTGAGTAAATGATGGTTCTAGAATTTGAACTCAGATAGGTCTGATTCCGGAGATCAAGGTTTTTCTACTATACCAAACTGTTTCTTGAGTTTCATCTGCTTGGACTTTTTTCAGCTTTTAATTGTTTCCTTTACAAACATATATACATAGAAAAGAAAGTTCAGTTGTGGAGAAAATTATGACTACTCTTTAGAAAGTCTTATATCACATTTATTTTGTGTCATTTTCTAAGAAAAGCAATGAGCAGATGAAACAGCTAACAAACAGCATTTTTTAAGAACTTTATTTTGTGTTGATGTTAAGAAAATGAACACGAAAATAATCTGGGCAAGTAAAGTTAAAACTGTCTCCTTTAATTCTCTGCTAATGAAAGTAGAGGCAGTTTTTTTGAAGCCCAGTTTGGCAATAGGCATCAAAAGCTTTAACCTTCTGCATATGATTAAATAGGACAACATGTTCACTGCTTTTTTTCTACAGTCAACATTTAATTATTGAGCATCTACTGTATGCAGATATTTTTTGAGCTATTTTAGGACACAGGAATGAAGGATTCATGAAACTTCAATTCTAGTGTGGGGAGACAAGAAAGTGCATTTCTAATATAATACGGGAATTATGACATGATGAAAAATGAAGCAGGATGTTTATGGATGGGGGCAGAGAGAGAGAGACAAAGACAGAAAGACAGAGAAAGAGAGATGAAGAACTATTTTAGAATAAAGTGAGGGAGGGGCTTGCATGAAGATCCGAATGAAGAGTTTTCTGGAGGAGAAAAAAACCACTGCGAAAGTCCTAAGATGAAAAAAGCTTGTCTCTTCCAAGGAATAGAGAGAAGGCCAGCGTGGCTGCAGTGGAATGACGTGTGGGAGCAGGGGTGCAGTGGGTAAGGAGGAGATCACACTGGAACTGAGGGCTGTGGGGGCTGTGCTGGGTCCTTGATTCCGAGTGTCCTAGGAGTAGAAGATTGATATGATCTGACTTTCCTTTTTGAACTATTGCTCGTTCTGTTAAGTGGAAAACAAACTAAGGGAGTCAATATAGAAGCAGAAAACCAAGAGTGAAGCTGTATCAGCGATGGGGGCAGAAGTGGACTAGGGTGATAAACTGGGGGGAAATGGAACAAGGTGATGGACCCAGGTGATGGACAAGAAGGAAACTGACTGAAGAAAGGTGGGCTGGGGGAGTGGACCAGAGTGACAGCTAGCGGGGTGGACTCAGGCAATGGGCTGGAGACAGCAGAAATGGTGAGCATTACTGGGATTTGGGATATATTTTCAAAATGAAGGTGGTATAAATTGACTAATGGTCAGCTGTGAGGATGTATGGCACTGATTTCACTTTTAGAAATTTATTCTAAAGCGATAACCATAGAACTCATCAAAGACATGTTTATAAGAACATTTATGGTTTAAAACAGTAAAATGTCAGAAATAACCTGTACTCATTCGAATTAGGAGCTAGTTAAATCCTGGAATGATGTGAACCAAAAATTAGCAGATTATCATGTCTGGATGAGATTTGTCAGTGTTTTTTTTTTTTTCCTTGTTTTTTCAGTCGGAATTTTTAAATATGTTTAACATGATTCTGTTTTATTTTGTAAAAAAAAATCAAATTTATTTTTGAAAATAAACCTGTCCTTATTTGACTGTACTTCTGCACAGCAGGGTCCACTGATTTTCCATTTAAAATGCATCCCAAGAACTCAGTGCAGTTGGACATCCTGTGAGGACTTCACAAACACTCCTGATAGATTTACTGTGTAGCAATATGAGCCCAGGCTGAGGCTAACACTGGGATTCATACATGTTTGGAGAACTGGCTGGGTGTGTGTTTATTTGTATGTGTAGTTTTTGCACTGGTTGGAGGAGACGGGGTGGGGAAGGCCGCAGAGAAGGAGGAAAGGGGAGTGGTGAGAACAACTGTGTGCCTATGACATGCCTGGCGTGGCCCAGGGACTTTTGCGGCACCTATTCGTATAAGGGTCTCTGTGGGGCACAAAAGTACAGAGAGGGCATCCTCAGTGTCCCAGAGGTGACGCGTGGCACACAATGGATGAAAATAACTTTCCACTCATTCTGGGGGAGCACACAGCCAAAATTTGGCATTTCGAGGATGCCTGGGAATGTGGTTCTGGGAACATCCTGATGGGAGAATATGCGTGGACGTGCTCAGAGTCCTTCTGCAAGTGGGTTCATCATCGTGTAATGTGAAAGAGGGAGAAATGGAGAAGTAAAGGAAGAACATCGTGAACACTACAAAATTCCTGGAGTTAATGGAATTGATGTGAACCCATGTTTGTCCCTTGCAGTCTTTGAAGAGCTAACAAGTTGGTGTGGAGTTGGAATCCTTCATTATACAAAAGAAAACATGGGAGATCATCTTTAATGTGACCCCATTGATATACAAAAGTCAGTATAACGTGGCAGACTTGAGCTGCAATAGAAGAAATAGTCCTAGCCCCCAAATTCTAGAGACGGAAAGGACGCTGGAAGTCATCTAATGCCTTGAGTCAGCTCTACATCCACCCAAAAATATGGTTTTTCAGCTTCTGAAGGGCTCCTTTGTTGAGACCTACTGGCCCCCTTTTTGGTGTGTCAAGGTAGTCTCATTTGTCTCTCTTCTCCCAATAATGTTGTTTGGAAACATGGGCAGGGCTGTTGTGGCTGAGAGAGTGAGTGGGGCTCAAACCCAGTCTGTCCTTTACTCTCCAAACTATGCACCTGGCCTTCACGAAATGATGCTTTTATTATTATTATTGTTATTATTATTAGTTTCTCACTCTTGGTAGATATCGTAAAAATTAATTTGCCCTAAAGGATGCCTTTTTCTTTTCTTTTTTATTATTTAATCAAAGTCACCATGTGTGCTCAAGGGTGATGCTGAACATGGGTCAGAACAATTCATTCTAGCCACAACAAAGGCTGGTGAGATTCAGTGGGAATCCCCGTAATTCTACACTCTTTAAGCTAAAGGGGCTCCAAGCGCAGAAAACAAACTAAAATTATAAGCAAGCTGTCTGCACCAGGTGCTATGCTAGACATGTTTCATTTAGCATTTTATTTAGCCCATACAATACCCTTTAAGAGTAAATTTTATTCTAGTTTTATAACTAAGAAAGCTGGAGCTCATAAATCTGGAGTTCTTGTACCTAGAAGGCAGCAGAATCAGGACACCAACTTGTGTTCCTTCCGTACTATTTCTTGGATTTCCTGCGGATAGTTATTCTGGTCTTCGCAATTGTTGGCTTCTTCCTATTGGATCTCCCTTTGGTCCCTTCACTGGAGTCCACTCTCTTTAGCTCCCTGTTTACTATTTCTTTGTCACTTAAATAGGGTGTTACCACTCATCTCTGCCTGATTAGGACACTCAGAATGTGGCAAATTTCAGCTCTAACAAATCTAGAAAGATCTCATATCTGAAACATAGCCATCTTTCCAATCTTAGTGAATCCATCCTAGTGGCAGTCCTTTCCAACTCTAAAGTTCTTGACTCCATCATTCAATCTCTTCACACATTCTAAGACATTTTATCAATTGCCCAACATAATTCTATTTTTAAAAAGCCCTCTTTCATTCCACTAAGGCATGGGGCTTTGGATCTATCCAATATTCATTTGGAGTCTCACTTCTCTCCAGAAGTCCCAATCAAATCCTAAAAGCAGCCTTTTTCTAAACGTCTTTGGCAGGCATGCACACAAACCATTTTATATGACTACACAGAACTTGTGCTTGCTTCTCTCTCTACAACTTGTCTCCAATTATTTCTCGTGCATTTGTTTTCTTCCCTCAACTGGACTATAAACTCCTTGATGGTAATGCTGTGTACACAGAAGTTATGCAATAAGTGTGTGTTGGTTGATTTAATTCTTTTATTATTGACTGCCTCCAGCCCACTCTCTGCCCTCCCCCTCTCCTGGTCACCTGGTTAAATAGGCTCTCGATAAATACTTACTGAATGAAATAATGAACCGGCACCAACTAAATATAAGGTGCTATTGTAATAATTGCCTGGGTCAGACAGATACTTGGATACCATGTGGAATTCTGTGGCAGAATTGGAATGTCACTGGATATATGGAGGTCTGGCAGAGAGCAGACTGTGGTTGGATTTGGGCACAAGAGGGTGAGGGCAGGAGTGGGAAAAATTAAGCAGGAGTCATTATGTCTGGGATGAAATGGAAGATCTGAGGAGGGAAGAAAGCAGCTGAATAGCAGACTGGCTCTTAGGATTAGAAAATCAGGTGTGAAAATCAACAACAACAACAACAGCAACAACAACAAATTAATAAAGCGATAATCTTAAAAGTAGACTATCCCACGGTTCAATGTTAGTTCATTTATTTTCTGAGGTTGCTAAATCTTCATTCCAGATATGGAACCTAAATGGCATTTTGGAAAAGAACAAAAAGAATCATAAGGTATATTAAATTATAATTAAAGATACGCATACTGAAGTATTTGAGTGAAACATAGTGATGTCTGCAACTTATTTTGAAATGCAACACAAATAAGAAGGAATGATAGATGGAGAGAGGTCTGGAAATAAAGAGAGATGGATGGAGAAAAGTAGATGGAAAGAGGTCTAGAGAGAGGTGAGTGATAAGACGAGTATAGTAAAATGTTAATTGTAGAATCTAAGTGGGTGTGTATATATATGTTCACTGTAAAATACTTAAATTTTTCTTTTTGTTTGAAAATTTTTATAATATAATGCTGGGAAAAATGCCTTGTGGAGCAATTTCTTCAGTTCCTTTAAAAAGAATCACATTGGATTCTAACAATGATTAGAGCAAAATTCTAGTTTATTTGGTTGAATTTTCCACAGTGTTAATAAATCTCCATATTTATATGGGGTATATAGTCCACCAAGTACAAAGTGTGATGATTGAGAGAAAAGACTGGAGCCAGACGGGCTGATTTCTGATTGCTAGCTATAGTCCAGTCTCTAATTTCTCTGTCCCTTCATTCCTTCATTAGTTAAATCTGTGTAATGATTCTCCTTGTGAATGTTAAATAAATAAAATACATGTAAAATGCTTAGAAAGTACTGAGAAACAAACAAGCTCTATATCAATGCCACCTATTAGAATTAGAATTATAATAATTATTACATCTTCCCATTTGCTTTTTGGAATTGGAATAATTACTCTGCTTTATAGCTGAAGAAACTGAGGTCTAAGAGAGACATTTCTTGCCCACGGCCATATGAATTAGTCTTAGGGGTTACTAAATTTAAACTCCAGCTTTCTTCGCTTCCTTCAAAACATGCTTCTCCCTGCCTCCCAACTCCATTGCAACATTCAACGAACTCTAAGGTGGAAAAGAATGATAAGTGTCCAGCAGAGCACCTGGCACATGGTAGGCACTTACAAAGCAGACGAATGATAAAAATTCATTTATAGCACTTACTGTGTCAGTTACCCTGCTAAGCATTATATATTATCTCAAAAAATCCTTGTAAAAGCTCTAAGGGTTTAGTTTTACTGCCTTTACTTTCCAGATGAGAGCAGAGGCTTTAGAAAGGGTATATTGCCCAAGATCCCACAGCTAGCAAATTTGAGCCACAAATCCATTTGGTTCCAAAGCCCATGCATTTTGAACAACCCTGCAACACTTTCATGAATGAAGGGAAGGCTTCTTCAAAGCTTAGCCAAATGGTAGAAATTAGGAGACATGAGCCATTTTACCCTCAATCCACAGAGTCTCCCTGGAGTCCTTCTCATCATGGATGCATTGTATTACTAGCAAATGTGAATGTTTTGTTGAATTAGGCAAACACTCCAAATGCCTGTACATTGCAACATCTTCCCTTCCAAGGCCAGGGAATGTAGACTGTACGTTCTTTGTCCAGCTTGTCTGAATGCGTCAACGCTGTCTGGGAGGCACAGAGGTGGATGCTTTCCTAGCAGGGGTGAGGCCCCTCCTGAATGTCCAGCTCCTGTATTTGTAACATTGCCATGTGTTGCCACTGGGCCAAGGAATGAAGGGGCCCATGGTCCCAGCCACCTCAGATTACGCAAGCCAAGAAAAATGTGCAAATCGCATGAGAAAAGCAGGCAGTCCCCAAACATCTTTATTTGTTCATTTCTGTGCCCTGACGCTTTGATTGCAGTCTTGTACTTAGAAATTTCAAGATAAGTATCAGCAGCTGGACACTGGGTAAATCAGAGTCACAGACCCCATGTAAATACTGAAGTTTCGAAAGCACAAACTTATGTCCAGCAGCTCAGAGCTCAGGACCCAGCAGGAAGGGAGGAGGAGTGGTGTTCTGGCTTTGGCAGAGTCAAGCTTCTGAGGAACTCGTGGACATGTCTGTACATGCCTGAACTTGTCTGACAAAGCCAAGCAGAGATTTCAGGATCTGACAGATTCAGACACAAACGGCCTGCTTGCTCGGAACCAAAATGGAACAGTCAGAGGAAGTAAAGGATTAGAAAGGAGAAACAAAAGATTACAGGCTGAAATCTGTTAACAGAGCAGAGGTTGCACGGTGAATGACCACAATGATGGCAATAAACGAAGTTTAGTCTATTGTCATCTATTGAATCACTGTCATTGACAAGATCTCGTATCAGGCTTTTTATATCTATTCACATAGTCCATTCTCCCGATAATCCTGAAGTGTGGATGGACTTTGCCCCATTTTATAAATTAAAAAGAAAAAAGAAAAGAAAGTGAAATTGAGTGGTAAAGCCACTGTCTCAAAGTCAAGAACTAGCAAGTAAGAGGAAACAGGTTTTTAATCACATGCCTGTGAGATCCAAAGACCAAGTTGTACCGTGAACTGTCATCGTGATCAATGAACCTAAATCCCCACATAGTTAGAATAAATAATCACTACTGTATACCATTTTACAGTTTTCAAAGGAGTTATGTCATCTACATGCACTGAATGCAGAAGAGATAAAGATGCCAAAACGGGTTTTGCTTCTAGGACAATAACAGTTCATATACTGGTTGTAAATTTTCACTAGTGAACACACCAGTTTTTTTCCCCCTCTTGACAGAAGAGGAATTTTATTTGAGAACAGAGAGAGAAAGAAAAAAGAGACAGAGAGAAACTCTCTATGCAGGGACTTAATTAATGGATATGACTGATCCCTTGGCATAGTATGAGCTGAGAGGAAAGAGTTTGCTGATGAGATCTGGCAAGGACATACCAATAAGAGGATGGACTGGATGAGTCTGAGCAACACTGGGTGTGAAAGCAGCCTCATCAGTTCAGCTAAGAGTAGATACGTTAGTAAGTAAAATTGTTGTAGAATGATGGGTGAAGCCAAGTAACCAATGCTGCAGCTATGCTCTGAAACTCTGTGTTATTCAGGATCCTTTGGTTGCAAGTAACAGAATCCAACTCAAGTCAGAAAAAGCAAAAATAAGAGAAGCAGACAGCAATTTCTCTTGCAACAGCATATACAAAAAGTAATGTAAATAAGAAAAGGAAAATAAATGCAAGGTAGCCTGGGAGAGTAGGGAAAAATGATCCTGGAGAGGATGGCTGAATCCAAATCCTGAAGTTTTTCATAGAACCCATTAAAACATGTTGATTTGATTCTAAATGTAACAAGTAGCTGAGAAAGGGGAAGAAACGTAGTCAAGAAGCAGGAAAATATGATTATCCAGTAAAATGATCACTTGAGCTGATGTATGGGTTAGAGGAATAAAAGGTGTCAAAGGTGATTGTTGGGTTTTTTTGGCTACGTATATAGTAGGGTCATTAACTGTGAAAGGGAACATAGAATTGATAGATATGAGGTAGGAGGAAAAGATTAATAATGCATTTAATTTGGCACAGATTGGATTTGAGATGGCTATGGGTCATCCAAGAGATACCCACAGACACTCGGATGTATGAGTGTGATACTTAGAAGAAATATCTAGGCTGGAGTTACAAATAAGAAGTCACTAGCACAAAGATGCTAACCAAAGTCATAGAAGTGGATCAGGATATCCGAGGTCACAACAAAAGGGGAGAGTGCAGGGAAGAGTGTTCAATATAGAACTCCAAAAAAACAAACAAAAACAACACCTATGGGTCAGACATGTTAAGAAGAAAATCCTTCAAATATCATAAAGGTAGCCAGAGAGAAAAGAAGAAATTAGGAGCAAGAATACTTTTGGAAGGGTGGAGTAAGGAGCTCTGAAAATCTACTCCTCCATAAAAGCAAGAACACTGGCAACACTGAAAAACTTTTTTTTAAGAACTCTATAACTTAATCAAAAGCTTGCAACAATCTGAAAAGCGTTTATTGGAGAAAAATAACTGAATCTCAGTAAGAACAGGGAAGAGCTTTGTGGCATTTTGACATGTATCCTTTGTGTTTCCTTATTCCCCTACAGTAGCCATGAAAACTAACAGCCTCACAAGTATCTGTGAAAACCAGCAGTGTAGCAGCCACTGGAGGGGATAGAAAGTGTTTAGAGATCTCACAAAGCCCTAGTCCCAGAGAATTGTCACTGTTTGATCTGCCTGGCAATTCCCTGGAAAACTGATTCACAGTGGGTGTCTTTATTTGATTTGACTCAGAGCTCATGCAATGGGAAAAGGCTGATCCCTAGGATGTTTGTCAAAAACAATCAGTGGCCATTATTTAAATTGAAGCTGCCTGAGGTAGTGATAAAAATTTTACCAGTGGGGCAAATAAAAGGCTGGCCAAGAATCTTAAAACAAAAAGCTGAGGAATGAGACAGTCATACAGGGCTTTCAAAGGCTCTAACGTCTTCCTGGGCATTTAGAACACCATGTGCATGCCCAGGGCTGTGTGCATGCCCAGAAGAGACTTGAGAAGGTCCTCTTCTCTTAGTCTGGCTCACACTGAGGTTCTGCGTAAGCAGGAATTAAAGGCTAAGGCAGAGTTGAAAACTACCAGAATGTTGATGCTGTGCCTCAACACACCACACATAGCTCCATGGCAAAGTGTGGGAGACATATTGGTTCAAGTTATTCATGGAAATCTTTATCTGATCACTGGCTGACCACTAAGCTAACTGAGCAGGGACTTCAGTTGCCACACACACAAGAGTGCAGACTTTTAAAGAATTAGTTAAGGAAAGCCACTAAACAAACTGTAATAACAGCAACAGCAACAACAAAAAACAACCATGTTAAACCCTGGGAGAGGAGGAATCTTATTTTGAAAGTTGCCATGTTAGAATATGGAAAATGTCCAGTTTTGAAAAACAATTGTGACACACTAAAAAACAGAAAGGCATGGTTCAAATATATAATAATAAGCTAAATAATATCTTATATGCATTAAAAGAGCTTCTTAATTTAGAGAAACAAAACAAACGAAAAACACAGAAAGATTCTTCACTGGGAGTGTATTCAGGTAAACCTTAGAACAATTAGTAGACTGGATTATGCTGTATCAGAAGCTTATTTTATTAATGTTTTAAAATACATAGTTCATGAGGCTTAGAAATGTTTATTTTCTTCTCTCTCAGTTATTCATTTATTTATAGAGGTTTTGACTATATTGCCTAGTTATTTTTTCCAACATCTTAAATAAAATAATTTATTAACATTAAGCAAACTAGCAAACTGAACACAGCAACTTATAAAAAGGATTATTCAGTTTGACTAAGTGGTATTTATTCCAGAAATGCAAGGTTGGTTTAATACCCGAAAATTAATTAAAATAATATACCATATCAATAGAATAAAGAAAAAAAACACACAATTATCTCAACACACATAGAAAAATGATTTAACAAAATATAGTACTCTTTTATGATAAAACAATTCAACAGTTTGCAAATAGAAGGGAACTTCCTCAAACTGATAAAAGAAATTTACAAAAAACCCATAGCTAACATCATGCTTAATAATAAAAGACTAAAAGCTTTCCCCCTAAGATTAGGAACAAGAAAATGATGCCAATTCTCTTTTCTAGTCAACTTTTTGCTGTAGGTTCTAGCCAAGACAATTGGTGAAGAAAAAGAAACAAAAAGCATCCAGCTTGGAAAGAATAATATGAAAAGATCTCTATTTGTAGATGACAATTATTTACATAGAAAATCCTAAGGAATCCACAAAAAAACTATCAGAACTAATACTTGAGTTCAGCAAGATTATGGGATGCAAGATCAATATGCAAAAATCAATAGTAATTCTAAATAATTAAAAAAATTAAGAAAACAATTCTGTTCATAATAGCATTGAAAAGAATAAAATATCTAGGAAGGACTTTTAAAATAAGTTCAATATTTGTACACTGAAACTATAAAACATCATTGAAGGAGGCCTAAGTAAATAGAAATTCATCTCATATTCATGGAATGTAAAACTTAATATTGTTAAGATGGCAATACTCCTCCAATTGAACTAGAGATTCAGTGAAATGCCTATCAAATTCCAGCTGCCTTTTTTGTAGAAGCTGACAAGCTGATTTCAAAATTCATAGGGAAATGCAAGGGGCAAAGAATAACCAAAACAGTCTTGAAAAAGATGAACAAAGTTGAAGGACTCACACTTCTTGACTTCATAACTTACAATAAAAATATAGTATTTAAGAAAATGTTGTACAGATATACCTATGGGCTATAAATTGATGGAGTAGAAATAAGAATTGAGAAAAAACTTTCTATTTTTACATTTATGGTTAACAAGTGTGCCCAGACAAATCAACAAGGAAAAAAAATAGGGTTTTCAACAAATGGTGCTGGGACAACTGGATATCTACTTGGAAAAAAAATAAAATTGGACACTTTCTCACACCATACAAAAAAGATAACACAAATGGATCATAGATCTAACTATCAGAGATAAAAGTACAAAACTCTTATAAATAAACACAGTAGTAAATCTTCATGACTCTGGGTTTGACAAGTTTCTTGGATACGACACCAAAAGCATAAGTGAAAACAAAATAAATAGGTCAATTGGATTTGACCAAGTTAAAAAATTTTGCTATCAGGAAAGTGAAAAGACAACTCACAGAATGGGAGTAAATAGTTGAAAGTTGTATCTCTGATAAGGGATATGTATCTAGAATATTTAAGAAACTATCATAACTCAACAATGAAGAGGAATAACACAATTAAAAATGGATAAAATTTCTAAATAAGTACTTCTCTTCAAGGAAGATATAGAAATGCCAGTAATCCCATGAAAATATGCTCAACATCATCAGCCATGAGGAAACTATGAATTAAAATAGCAATGACATGTTATTTTACACCCTCTAGGATGTCTACAATTTAAAAGGATAGGCAGTAACAAGTTTCACAGGGATGAAAAATGGTGAAAAAAACAATACCCTCATATATTGCTGGTGGAAATGTTAAATGATGCACCTACTTTAGAAATCAGTTTGGCAGTTCTTCAAAATGTTAAGCATAGAGTTACCATATGAAACAGCAATTCCATTTTTAGGTATATACCCAAGAAAAATGAAGATTTACTTCCATACAATAATTTATACATGAATGTTCATAACGGCATTATTCTTAGTACAGAGATTGGAAGCAACCCAATTGTCCATCAACAGGTGAATGGTTAAAATGTGATATATCTGTAGAATGGAATATTATTCAGCCATAAAAAGGAATGATGCACTGATACAAGCTACAACATGAATATACCTTTAAAACATTATACTAAGTGAAAGAAGCCAGTCACAAAGACCAAATTTTGAATGACTTCACTTACATAAAATGTCCTGAATAGTCAAATCCATAGAAACACAAAATAGCTTAGTGGTTGCCAGGGATCCGTGGGTGGAAGGGGAGAATAGGGAGTGACTGCTATGGAGTATGGAGTTTCTTTCCTTGAAGTGATATAACTGTTCCAGAATTAAATAGTGATTAGCATTGCACAACCCTGTGAATATGCTTACCGCATATGAATTATATCTCAATAGAGCTGCTATAGGCAAAAAAAAAAAGGAGGGGGTAACCAGGAGATGTGGTGACAACAGTTCACATGCTGTGAATAAATCCATTTAGATAGAAATGTGAAAAATGTATTGGATTTAGTAACATCTAGGTCTTTGATAAACTTTGCTGAAGATAGTGGAGAGATTGGGTAAGACAAGTTTGATTCATTCAGTAAATATTTATGAATTGCCTATTACACAATGACATGTGCCATGGTGATGTGGAATATATGGAGAGAAGAAAGTCAGATAGTAATGGGTTGATTTGAAAATGGGGGATGAAAAATGAGGGACTGAAAGTACAGACAGTCCTCATAGAAATTAGGCTGCGAAGGGCAGAAAACAAAAATGTTAGTAACCAGAAGAGGACATCTATTTAGTTTGGTTTGTCTTTTGTTAATCTGGGAGAAACTTGAGTATCTTAACATGGGTGAACTAAGGGTCTATGTAGTGCTGATGGGAAGAGCTCATGAGAGAAATAGAGGTGGGGTTAATGATGCGCAATAGGTGGGAACAGCTGAAAGGGCAACGTTCTGGAGAAGTTCACCAGAGCATGGATGGAGGAATCATCTTTAGACAGGAAGAGACATAAGCATTTACTGTGATGGGAGGAAGAGAGGAAAGGTGGATGGAAATGAAGCTTATCTTGAAGACTTGTGGGAGAACGCTGAAGAAGTTTCCTGTCCTGGATTCTGTTAAAAGGGAGAGTTTACCTGTGGAAAGCTAAGAAAGAATTGGTAGAGCTTCCAGACTCAACTGGAGGCAGTGAAATAGCCACAAAGAAGGAGTGTGTAGGGGAAACACGAGAGACTGCCCTCACTGTTGAGAGTTCAAATGAACTATGAAACCATCAGTTTGTTGTGGCCCCAGTCCACACGGTCAGACAATTTTTTTTACTCTCCCAGTTTTTACCAGCAGTGTTGAGATTGTACCATTAATAAAACAGATCAGGGAGTGGGTGAATATTCCATATCAAAAGAAATGAAAGTGTTCTCTTGATAAAGGAGGCCTTTAATGAGGGCACCCAGCATCTAAGCTGTGGGAAAGAAGTGAAGTCTGGAAATGACTGAAAGGCAGAAATTGAGGGATCAAAGAATTGAAGGTGTTTCTTCCCTACTCCCTCTGTTTTCTGTGCCTCCATTCCTACCATCCTGCACATTCTGTTTCTTCTACTTCTTAAGGAGATGCTTGCTTAAAATTGCTTTTCTGCTCAGTTGTTATGCTCTTGATGGATGAATTGATCAGTTCTTGGAGAACTATTGACTGGCTGGCTGGCGTGGAGGTCAGGCTGGTTTAGGAGACTACATAGTTACCTCTTGGTTCAGCTTTCACAGAGGTATCTTTATTTTATCTTCACAGCAATCCTGTCCTACGAGTGAGGCAAAGAGACAAAATCCACTTCACCATTCTAGGAGCTATTTGAATGAAGTTTCAAGAGATTCAGGGACAACCCTAAACTGTGAAGTACAGTACAGGGTTGAAATGCAGGTTGACTTGTTTCACTTTTCTTCATTCCATGCTAGCAGACAATTTAATTTACATATGAGAATATATAACATTCAATTCAGTGAAAAGAGTCCTACTTACTTAGAAGTATGATAATCCTAGAAAACAATTTAAAAATCATAATCCATCACACATTTTAAATATATTTATCATTCTGTCAATGTAATCCTTCCTTGGTTTTCCAGGCCATGTTTTCAATATATTCATTCACTGCCCTCCTCCCCTCCCCATTTCTGTAAGTTAAAAACCAAATATATGAGCCAGGCACCATCCAAAGCATGATATGAAAGAGTCACTACTTTCAAGGGACTTAAAATCCAACAAAGAATATAACACTTATTTGTATGTATGCGTGTGTGAGTATATAACATATGTTATGTTGGAAAGAGTTCGTTATTTATGTTAACTTTTTAATTAACTTTCATGTGATGACACAGTTTTCCTGGAAAATTTATTCAAACACCTGTTCACTCCAGTAATTTAAAAGTCAACAAACTTTTCCTTAACATCATTATATTCACCCAATATTTGATAAAAATTTCTACTAGTCTCTGAAAATTTGATGGCAGGAATTTTATCATTTCAATATCTCCAAACTTAGTATCAATGCCTAACAAATTCTTATGGATTTTAGTTGATGTATTGAACCAAAACAAGCACTAAATCTTAGCAAAAATGCATATATGTATCAATCTCTATATAACTATTAAATTCTAGTGTCCAAACAGAAAAAATCCTGCACTATTTAATAACTTTGTGACTTTAGTCAAGTTATGAAACCTCCACTGGATATCACTTTTCTCACTTGTTACATGGAGATAATACTTTCTGCTCTCCTTACCTTACAGGGGTGCTCTGTTTTACAGGTAAAACCAGAAAATACTCAAAGGGCATGTTGAACATACATGTACACGTGTGCTCACACATGTGCATGCATGCTCACACACAAAGACATACTTTTAAAAAGCCATCATAATCAAAGAATTGTAATAGCTTCACCTTTGATATGGGTGAATCTGAAGAAACCCGGATCATCTATATTGTCACTGACGACAGGATTTCATTTTTAAAGGCTGAATGATGTCCCATTGTGTATATATACCACATTTTCTTTATCCATTCATTTATTAATGGATATTTAGGTTGTACCTTGTAAATAATACTGCAGTGAACATGAGAGTGCAGATCTTTCTTCAACATACTGATTTCATTTCCTCTGGGTATATACCCAGAAGTAGGATTGCTGGATCATATGGTAATTCTGGTTTTAGTTTTTTGAAAAACCTCCATACTGCTTTCCATGATGGCTGTACCAGTTTACATTCTACCAACAGTGTGTAAGGGATCATTTTTATTTACATCGTCACTAACACTAATCTTTCATCTTTTTGATATTAGCCATTCTAACAGGTGTGAGGTGATATCTCATTATAGTTTTAATTTGAATTTCTCTGATTATTAGCAATGTTGAGAATTTTTTTACATACCCATTGACCATTTGCATGTCTTCTTTTAAGAAGTGTCTATTTAGCCCCTTTGCCCATTTTCTTTCTTTTTTTTTTTTTTTGAGACAGAGTCTCACTCTCTTGCCTGGGGCGAGTGCCATGGCGTCAGCCTAGCTCACAGCAACCTCAAACTCCTGGGCTCGAGCAATCCTACTGTCTCAGCCTCCCGAGTAGCTGGGACTACAGGCATGTGCCACCATGCCCGGCTAATTTTTTCTATATATATTTTTAGCTGTCCAATTAATT